>JAODAL010064774.1:0-18543 GCA_025379985.1 Phyllomedusa bahiana
GGAGCCCAATTTTAAAAAAATTAGTGATTCGCTTTTAGCAAATTTAAGCGGAAACATTCTGCAAATTGATTCTTCCGTGACCTATTACTAGAGGGGATCGCGGCGAGGAGGACGGGGGCGAAGGAAGAATGATCAGATCCTACAGGAAGACCCGGACCACACAGGGGAAACCAGCGGTTTTTTATTTTTGTCAAAAAAGATTCTCAATTTTTTCTTTATCAGTCCATAAAAGACGTTGTTCTGTGTCACAAAAACATGAATAGATTTTTGATTTTAGGAAGAAAAGATGAATATACAGTAAGCAACGAGGAGAACTACAAGTCCCAGAATAACCGCGTGTATGACAGTGTGAGTAGCTACAATGCTGAGTGGTTAGCACTTCTGCCTTTCAGCATAGGGATCCTATGTTCAAATCCCTGAATGAACCATATATGTGAACCTGATTGAGGTATGTGTAATTTTGTGTGATCACATGTTGGATGCGTTTTGGATCCGATAGACGTAGCATTTTTGGATGTGATTTTCGAATCCAAAATGGATCCAAAAACGCCGTGTGAATAAGCCCTTAGGGTAAAACAATATTAATTATTTCTCAACTTATACTACGAAAATAATACAAACAAATTTAGAATAATTATCAAACTATATAAAATCAAATAATATAAAATAAAGATTAAAAATTCTACAATATGAAATGATTATTACATCTTATATTAACCTACCCCAAAAAATTATCCTATAACATTTATATAAAATTATATCATTTGAAATGAATATTAAATGAAATAATATAAATGAATTAAACCAACACAGCCTCTACCCTAAATCCCGTTATTATTGTATTGTCAGTGATTCCAAACACATCACAGCAGACGTGAAATGGAAGATCTTAGAATAGCATGGCAGTGAATACAAACTATCCAGTGTAGACAATGCTCTGTGAGCGAACAGCTTAGACTCCAGACTGATCATGTTACATAAACGGTCCTGCTCTCAGCTGAGATACAATTGTATCCAGTGTGGACAATCTCTGTGAGCTAAACAAACCTGGACTCCAGACTGATACATTGTACATAACTAGTCCTGCTCTCAGATGTTTTTGCAATTCTATCAAATGTAGACAATGCTCTGTGAGCTAAACAGCCTGGATCAGACTAATAGATTATACATAGCTAGTTCTGCTCTCAGCTGTATTTACAATTGTATCCAGTGTAGACAATACACTGTGAGTTAAACAGCCTGGAATCCAGACTGAGACATTGTACATAGCCAGTCCTGCTCTCAGCTGTAGATACAATTGTATCCAGTCCAGACAATGCTCTGTGAGCTAAACACCCTGGACTCCAGACTGATACATTGTACATAGCTAGTCCTGCTCTCAGCTGTAGATACAATTGTATCCAGTCTAGACAATGCTCTGTGAGCTTAACAGCCTGGACTCCAGACTGATACATGGTGCATAGCTAGTCCTGCTCTCAGCTGTAGATGCAATTGCATCCAGTGTACACTGTGAGCTAAAGAACCTGGACTGCAGACTGATACATTGTACATAGCTAGTCCTGCTCTCAGCTGTAGATACAATTGTATCCAGTCTAGACAATGCTCTGTGAGCTAAACAGCCTGGACTTCAGACTGATACATTGTACATAGCTAGTCCTGCTCTCAGCTGTAGGTACAATTGTAGACAATGCTCTGTGAGCTAAACAGCCTGGACTCCAGACTGATACATTGTACATAGCCAGTCCTGCTCTCAGCTGTAGTTACAATTGTATCCAGTCTAGACAATGCTCTGTGAGTTAAATATCCTAGACTCCAGATTCACTTACATGCTATTTTATATGTCAGTAAGCTTGGCCTGAGCTGTCAGGAATTCTGGGAAGTATTTTCTATTTTCAGGTCCATACATACTGGCGAGTTCTACACTGCCATAAAGTGATTTGGAACTGGCCTCTATGCGCCTGGATCATACATGTTGCCCAAAGTCTACAGGATCAAATCCTCTGCTAGGTCTACAAACCAGACACTAAATGAGGTTTAATAATGGGGAGCATCTCCCAGTCCTGACGTCCAGGTGATACTGGCACGGGGCATTGGATAACGTTACAATTTCTCCATAGAGAATTACTAGAACAGCGCCCTCTAATGGCCACCGCCCGTACCTTCATGTGATACATCATCAGCTCGTTGGCCAGGTGACTCCTGAACTGTGCTTCTCGGACCTGTTTATACAGCAGCGACTGGAGGAAAGAGATGGGAAACAGGTTAATAGCAGCCGATCCGTACAAAGCGCCAGGTGTCCATCACCCCAGGCCGGCTCTCACATGGGCGATGCTGATGCCGCAGTAGATGGAGAAGGCCGTAGCCAAGTCTTCATCAAATTTGGTGAATCCAGGGCCATTAATTTTGTTGACCAATTCTGCCACCCCGATGACCTCTGTAGGGTAAAAAAAATCATGGTATCAGTTTACTACATACAGAGATCCTCCACATGGACCTCATCAATGCCTGTTGCAAAACTACAACCCCCATCATGGCTAAACGGCTGTCTGGGAATGCTGGGAGTTGTAGTTTTGCTAAAGCTGGAGAGACACAGGTTGGAGACCACTGGTGTGCACAATTGACAAGGACTTGTCTTGGGTGGTCGAGGTCAACAAGATAGGACAAGAAGCAGCAGGAGAGAATTTTTATTATGGAGTTGTTACTTAAAGGGGTTGTCTCACTACAGGGATCGCTGCTTTTATGTTAAAGACCTTTCAAAAACAAGTCACTTTGCAATATATGTCCATTAACAGTGTCCTACCTATTCCTAGATATCCCCTCTTATATATGCTGTATCAGCTCCTCAGATCGATATAGCTACAGACCTGTTGTATCTCTCCTGATAGGCTGCCAGCACTGGTTGCTATAGATAAAGACCTGTTCTATCTCTCCTCACAGGCTGCCAGCACTGGTTGCTATACAGTATCTACAGACCTGCTCGATCTATCCTGAAAGGCTGCCAGGACTGGTTTCTATAGCTACAGACCTGTTTGATTTGTCCTGATAGATTGCCAGCACTGGTTTCTATAGCTACAGATCTGGCTTCTACTGCAGCCTAGTGGAAGACAGTAAACACGCCCCTGAATTCAAAGTGAAACCAAGAAAACAGGACTCAGGTAAGATGAATCAATGTAGTGAGACAACCCCTTTAAGCAATCTCCTATGATAATCTTCATTGTGCTTGTTAAGGTGGAACGAAGCAGTTCCAATTGTTTGAGAAATCTTCCCCCCAGTAGGAAATCTGAATGTTGTAAGCTTCCTAAAACACTAGACAATGCTCTGTGAGCAAAGCAGCCTGTACACCAGCCTAATACACTGTATATAGCTAGTCCAGCTCTCAGCTAAGAAGTGGATACAATTATATCCAGTGTAGACAATGCTCTGTGAGCTAAACAGCCTAGACTCCAGACTGATACATTGTACATAGCTAGTCCTGCTCTCAGCTGTAGGTACAATTATATCCAGTGCAGACAATGCTCTGTGAGCTAAACAGCCTGGACTCCAGACTGATACATAGTACATAACTAGTCCTGCTCTCAGCTGTAGATACAATTGTATCCAGTCTAGACAATGCTCTGTGAGCTAAACACCCTGGACTCCAGACTGATACATAGTACATAACTAGTCCTGCTCTCAGCTGTAGATACAATTGTATCCAGTCTAGACAATGCTCTGTGAGCTAAACAGCCTGGACTCCAGACTGATACATTGTACATGGCTGGTCCTGGTCTCAGCTGTAGATACAATTGTATCCAGTCAACAATGCTCTGTGAGCTAAGGAGCCTGGACTCCAGGCTGATACATTGTACATGGCTGGTCCTGATCTCAGCTGTAGATACAATTGTATCCATGTAGACAATGCTCTGTGAGCTAAACACCCTGGACTCCAGACTGATACATTGTACATAGCTAGTCCTGCTCTCAGCTGTAGATACAATTGTATCTATTCCAGACAATGCTCTGTGAGCTAAACACCCTGGACTCCAGACTGATACATTGTACATAGCTGGTCCTGCTCTCAGCTGTAGATACAATTGTATCCAGTGCAGTCAATGCTCTGGACTCCAGACTGTAGACTATCTGAGTGTTGTAACCTAGGGGTAGCTGTCACTCACCATTATTCTCATTTTTAATGGGGAAACACAGGATGTTCCTGGTCCTGAATCCGGTGCTGTCGTCCACTCCGCGGTAGAACAGAGGATGTGAATAGGCATCTTTAATGTTCAGGATTTGGCCGGTTGTTGCTACATGCCCCGCGATGCCCTGATCTGCTGGGATCCTTATCTCGTAGCTCTGTCATCAGAATGCAAAAAGCAAAATTCCCATCACTGTCCTCATGAGTTCATCCATACAAGTCATTTAGAATACTGATTTATGATTTTTTGACTATGGGTGTAGTGCCTCCTCCTCTCCTATAGATGGCACTGTTACAATCTAGAACATTAGAACGTAAGAGGTGGACACAAATTCCACCAGGATATGAATAGGCAGATTATATTCTATATCTCCCTCTTCCTCAATGTACTTACATCATCATCCACCACCCCTCCATCAAAGACTTTGGCTACCAGTTCGTGGCTGTGTCTCTCAAGTAGAAACACGGAACATCTGTCGGAAGAAAGAAGTTGTAGTTCAAGAAAATAATCAAATAATCACATAGTTGTCTTCTTACAACCAAACTATAATGGGCACCGGTGGTTTTATAAGAGGAGGTCAAGAGGTAATATCCAGCTCAAGGTCTACACGCCCTGGACTCATGATAGTAGTTAGAAGACCAGATCCAGGTCAAGAGCTACCAGATGGATCCCAAACAAGATCTGCAAAACCAAATTGTGAACAAGAACTTCTAGACTAGATTCTGAATAAATTCTGTAAAACAGGTCATAGAGTTTGAGTTTATACAATTCCTAGATTTAATAGAAGAAACTTGGTAAAGTCAACTAGATGTCTTCCTGGACAAGATCTACAGGACCCCATTCTTTACGGGGTCTATAATAGTATAATATACAGTCCACATAACTAAATCATTGATATATTCTTAGTGGTTTGGATTAGATCTACAATGTCTAGGGGACTGGATTAGATCTAAAAAGTCTAGAGGAGTGCATTAGGTCTGCAAAGCCTAGTAGACTGGTAAGGTCTAAGAAGTCTAGAGCAGTGGATTAGAGCTACAAAGTCTAGAGAACTGGATTAGGTATAAAGTCTAGATGACTGGTTTAGAGCTACAAAGTCTAGAGGACTGGATTAGCGCTACAAAATCTAGAAGATTGGATTAGGTCTACAAAGTCTAGAGGACTGGATTAGGTCTACAAAGTCTAGAGGATTGGATTAGGTCTACAAAATCTAGAAGATTGGATTAGGTCTACAAAGTCTAGAGGACTGGATTAGCGCTACAAAGTCTAGAGGACTGGATTAGCGCTACAGAGTCTAGAGGACTGGATTAGCGCTACAAAGTCTAGAGGACTGGATTAGTGCTACAAAGTCTAGAGGACTGGATTAGAGCTACAAAGAAGACCAGATCCTGATAGAGGTTTACAAGACTGAATCCGGGGCCAATTCTTTGAGGCTAGATCCTAGACAAGAACTAAAAGATCAGATCCTGATAGAGGTTTACAAGACTTGATCTGGGGCCAGGTCTCTGAGGATAGATCCCAGACAAGACCTACAAGAGGAGATGCTAGATGGGGTTTACAAGATTGGATCCAGAGCCATCTATGAAGTCTATGAAGCCTAGATGCTAGACAAACCTACAAGACCAGATCCTAGATGAGGTTTACAAGACTGGATCCGAGGTCAGGTCTATGAGGCCAGATCCTAGACAAGACCTACAAGACCAGATATTGATAAAGGTTTACAAGACTGAATCCTGAGCCAGGTCTATGCGGCTAGATCCTAGACAAGACCTACAAGACCAGGTCCTTGATGAGGTTTACTAGACTGGATCCTGGGCCAGGTCTATGAGGCTGGATCCTATACAAGACCAGATCCGGGATGAGATTTACAAGACTGAATCCTGAGCCAGGTCTATACGGCTAGATCCTAGACAAGACCAGATCTTGATAAAGGTTTACTAGACTGGATCCTGGGCCAGGTCTATGAGGCTGGATCCTATACAAGACCATATGCTGGATGATGTTTACAAGACTGATCCTGGGGCCCGGTCTATGAGGCTGGATCCTATACAAGACCAGATGCTGGATGAGGTTTACAAGACTGGATCCGAGTCAGGGCTATGCGGCTAGATCCTAGACAAGACCTACAAAACCAGATCCTAATGAGGTTTACAAGACTGGATCTGAGGTCAGGTCTATGAGGCCAGATCCTAGACAAACCTACAAGACCAGATCCGGGATGAGATTTACAAGGCTGGATCCTGGGACAGGTCTATGAAGCCTAGATCCTAGACAAGACCTACAAGACCAGATCCTAGATGAGGTTTACAAGACTGTATCCGAGGCCAAGTCTATGAGGCCTAGATCCTAGACAAGACCTACAAGACCAGATCTTGATAAAGGTTAACAAGACTGAATCCTGAGCCAGGTCTATGTGGCTAGATCCTAGACAAGACGTACAAGACCAGGTCCTTGATGAGGTTTACTAGACTGGATCCTGGGCCAGGTCTATGAGGCTGGATCCTATACAAGACCAGATGCTGGATGAGGTTTACAAGACTGGATCCTGGGCCAGGTCTATGAGGCTGGATCCTATACAAGACCAGATGCTGGATGATGTTTACAAGACTGGATCCTGGGCCAGGTCTATGAGGCTGGATCCTATACAAGACCAGATGCTGGATGAGGTTTACAAGACTGGATCCGAGGTCAGGTCTATGCGGCTAGATCCTAGACAAGACCTACAAAACCAGATCCTAGATGAGGTTTACAAGACTGGATCTGAGGTCAGGTCTATGAGGCCAGATCCTAGACAAACCTACAAGACCAGATCCGGGATGAGATTTACAAGACTGTATCCGAGGCCAAGTCTATGAGGCCTAGATCCTAGACAAGACCTACAAGACCAGATCTTGATAAAGGTTAACAAGACTGAATCCTGAGCCAGGTCTATGTGGCTAGATCCTAGACAATACCTACAAGACCAGGTCCTTGATGAGGTTTACTAGACTGGATCCTGGGCCAGGTCTATGAGGCTGGATCCTATACAAGACCAGATGCTGGATGTGGTTTACAAGACTGGATCCTGGGCTAGTTCTATAAGGCTAGATCCTAGACAAGACCTTCAAGACCAGATCCTAGATGAGGTTTACAAGACTGGGTCCTGGGCCAGGTCTACGAGGATAGATCCTAGACAAGACCAGGTTCTTGTTTGAGGTTTACAAGACTGGATCCTGGGCCATAAGTCTATGTGAGACTAAATTTTAGACAAGACCTATAAATCCAGATCCTTTATACAAGACCAGATGAAGGGCAAAGTCTACAGGATCAGTTCTTACACCACATCTATAATACTAGATCCTGAGTCAGGTCTATGAGATTAGATTTTAGAGAAGACTAACCAAATAATATCCTGAGGTTTATAAGACCAGATCCTGAATCAGGTTTAGAATGGACCAGATCTATAAGATCACATCCTAGACAGGACCTACAAAACAGCACATGATTGAGGTCTTCAGACCAGACTGAAGACAACAGATCTTCAGCCAGGTCTACAAAACCAGATACTGAATGAGGACTTTGACCAGATAATGGGGAGCATTTACAGGTCTAGAAATCTATGTGAGACTGAATTACTAGACAAGATCTACAAAACCAGATTCTGGACGATGTCTACAAGACTAGATTATGGGCAAGGTCCACCAACGTGTAGGGTCATCAGGCATCAGGTTGGTGATACACATGCCAATACCACAAGCCAAATGCCCATGTGTCATAGGAAAATCTACAACGTGATCTACAGAGACAATCGTTCCGGCTTCTGGTGCAGGTGAGGAATGGGTGGTATCAGTCAGATGTTCACGGCCCGTAGGGTACATACATTTCTGCGTTGCTGAGGTTTCGAGCTTCTGTTATAATTTCCTGTAGCAGAACCGATACGTCATCTAGGAAAAAAAAATCAGAAATATTGTTTACATAATGGAGCCCATGTGGATAACTCGTCTTCTAGTAGCATATAACATGGTGGTGATGACTGATCAGTGACTCGTAATAGTGCCCTCTACAGGATTCTGCTGACACATATCAATGAGGAAGATCTTCCTACATTAGCCCAAAATTTCCATCCATGGTCCAAGTATGACAATCAGAAATACACCTCTGGTAGTGATCAGGACCCCACCCCCACACACTAGGGGGGGCATGGAGGCGAATATATTAGGACCCACACTATGGGGACCTCCTCCTGGTACAAGCCACCCTGGATCTTGTCCCCATCTCAGAAGGGTCCAGTGCTTGTTCCATTCCCTTTTTTCTGTCATTGCGGGATTTCAGGGCTACACAAAAAAGAAGCAATGAAAACAAACATAAGCCCAATACTGCGCCCCAGCACCAACAACGCCAAGACCCTGTTCACATGTGCGCTGGGAACCTCCTCTGCAGATTCTGTCAGATTTAACAGGAAGCCCCCATGTAGATGTGAACTGAGCCTGAGACGGGATTCACATCTGCATGGGAGGTTCCTTCGCTGAGGGGTAAAAGGATCCATTGACCGACGGACATGATTGGCGCCCGACGGACCACACTGACCACAAGACCCGTCAGCTTTCCTGCTGGTCTGGCTGTTCCTCTGCAGGTCATACATACAGGGCAGTGTAGAGCCAATACCACAAGTCTGGCTCAGGCACCACCTTTACCCTGGTCTGTTCCTCTGCAGGTCATACATACAGGGCAGTGTAGAGCCAATACCACAAGTCTGGCTCAGGCACCACCTTTAACCTGGTCTGGCTGTTCTTCTGCAGGTCATACATACAGGGCAGTGTAGAGCAACTACCACAAGTCTGGCTCAGGCATCACCTTTACCCTGGTCTGCTGTTCTTCTGCAGGTCATACATACAGGGCAGTGTTAGAGCCAATACCACAATCAGGCTCAGGCAACACCTTTCCCCTGGTCTGTTCTTCTGCAGGTCATACATACAGGGCAGTGTAGAGCCAATACCACAAGTCTGGCTCAGGCACCACCTTTACCCTACCCTGTTCTTCTGTAGGTCATACATACAGGACAGTGTAGAGCCAATACCACATGTCTGGCTCAGGCACCACCTTTATCCTGGTCTGTTTCTTCTGCAGGTCATACATACAGGGCAGTGTAGAGCCAATACCACAAGTCTGGCTCAGGCACCACCTATACCCTGGTCTGTTCCTTTGCAGGTCATACATACAGGGCAGTGTAGAGCCAATACCACAAGTCTGGCTCAGGCACCACCTTTACCCTGGTCTGGCTGTTCTTCTGCAGGTCATACATACAGGGCAGTGTAGAGCCAATACCACAAGCCTGGCTCAGGCACCACCTTTACCCGGTCGGGCGTTCTTCTGCAGGTCATACATACAGGGCAGTGTAGAGCCAATTCCACAAGTCTGGCTCAGGCATCACCTTTACCCTGGTCTGCTGTTCTTCTGCAGGTCATACATAATGGGGCAGTGTAGAGCCAATACCACAAGTCTGGCTCAGGCACCACCTTTACCCGGTCTGTTCTTCTGCAGGTCATACATACAGGGCAGTGTAGAGCCAATATCACAAGTCTGGCTCAGGCACCACCTTTACCCTGGTCTGTTTTTTTTGCAGGTCATACATACAGGGCAGTGTAGAGCCAATACCACAAGTCTGGCTCAGGCACCACCCTTACCCCTGTCTGTTCTTCTGCAGGTCATACATACAGGGCAGTGTAGAGCCAATACCACAAGTCTGGCTCAGGCACCACCTTTACCCTGGTCTGTTCTTCTGCAGGTCATACATACAGGGCAGTGTAGAGCCAATACCACAAGTATGGCTCAGGCACCACCTTACCCTGGTCTGCTTTCTTCTGCAGGTCATATATACAGGGCAGTGTAGAGCCAATACCACAAGTCTGGCTCAGGCACCACCTTTACCCTGGTCTGTCTGTTCTTCTGCAGGTCATACATACAGGGCAGTGTAGGGCCAATACCACAAGTCTGGCTCAGGCACCACCTTTACCCTGGTCTGTTTCTTCTGCAGGGCATACTTTACAGGACAGTGTAAAAGCCAATACCACAAGTCTGGCTCAGGCACCACCTTTACCCTGGTCTGTTCTACTGCAGGTCATACATACAGGGCAGTGTAGAGCCAATACCACAAGTCTGGCTCAGGCACCACCTTTACCCTGGTCTGTTCTTCTGCAGGTCATACATACAGGGCAGTGTAGAGCCAATACCACAAGTCTGGCTCAGGCACCACCTTTCCCCTGGTCTGTTCTTCTGCAGGTCATACATACAGGGCAGTGTAGAGCCAATACCACAAGTCTGGCTCAGACATCACCTTTACCCTGGTCTGGCTGTAATATCCTATAGAGAGATGCCAGCAAAGTCTATGGCAAATCCCTAGGATGAGCAGTCCCCAAATTAGTAGTTAATGGGTGTCCATTCATCCAACATGGGATTCTCATGCATCTTGGATCCCTGTACGGCGGCTGCGGTGTGTATGGTGCTCCTGAGACTGCTCGGCATCATGGATGTGCGTCTGCGCCTTCCCCCGCAGCTGTAGATTAGACCTCATCCCACGAGATTTACGTGGGAATTAGATTTAGGAATGAGTCAGAAAACTCTCCAGTGACGAAATGTCCAGAATTGTCTTAAATTACTGATCCCCTAAATTTAGAGCCTAAAAGAGAAAGTTTCCTACTCTTAAAGGGGAACTCTACTCCACACTTAGCTCTGCTGATGGAGGGAGGCTCAGCTCTCTCTGCCGCCCAAGGGCAAACACAGGGATTTTAACCCCTTAACACAAGTGGACAGATCTCTACATCCAAACTGCTTGTAGGGGGTGTGGAGCGGGCGCATGCGCTGCGCCTGCGCCATACACAGCTGGTAGCCACTACTAGGGAGATCCTGGCACTTTACCATTTAAATGCAGCAGTGAATGATTTGAACATGGGGCTGAGGCCCTTTGCAGCGACTGATCGTGGGGTGCCGTTATAATGAAGGCCAATGTAGCTGCCATGTTACTACTCCTATTACACCCTGTCACAGGCCACAGGCAGGTGTAATAGGAGATGCAAGAAATCCCTTTATACTGCAGGACATCAGTACTGCCGTATCCAACAACTTATATCCAATCTGACCTTGGGTTAGATGGAGCCTTAAAGTAAAATCTATTTTTGCAAAATGTTGCGTTTATGAGCTTCAAAGGGGCGTTCTCACCATGTTATTTAAGAGAGACTGCTCTTCACAAGTAGCTTCAATATCCCGCTTCCTGTTCAGGCTGTGGGGGGTTCTACAGCTTCAGGCTCCCACTTTCTGTTCAAGCTGTGGGCGGATCTACAGCTTGAGGCCCCCGATTCCTGTTCAGACTGTGGATGGTTCTACAGCTTCAAGCTCCCACTTCCTGTTCAGGTTGTGGGTGGTTCAACCGCTACAGGCTCTCGCTTCCTGTTCTGGCTGTGGATGATTTTAAAGCTTCAGGCTCCCTCTTCCTGTCCAGGCTGTGGGCGGTTCTACAGATTTAGGCTCCCATTTCCTGTTCAGGCTGTGGGCAGTTCTACAGCTACAGGCTCCCACTTCCTGTTAAGGCTGTGGCTGGTTCTACAACTTCAGGCCCCTGGATGGCTTTTACAGCTTCAGGCTCCCTCTTCCTGTCCAGGCTGTGGGCAGTTCTACAGATTTAGGCTCCCCTTTCCTGTTCAGGCTGTGGTATCTTCTAAAGCTTCAGGCTCCCACTTCCTGTTCAGGATGTGGGCTGTTCTACAGATTTAGGCTCCCCTTTCCTGTTCAGGCTGTGGGTGGTTCTACAGCTACAGGCTCTCGCTTCCTGTTCAGGCTGTGGGTAGTTCTACAACTTCAGGCTCCTACTTCCTGTTCAGGCTGTGGGCAGTTCTACAGCTTCAGGCTCCCACTTCCTGTTCAGGCTGTGGGGGGTTCTACAGCTTCAGGCTCCCACTTCCTGTTAAGGCTGTGGCTGGTTCTACAGCTTTAGGCTCCCACTTCCTGTTCAGGCTGTGGGCTGTTCCACAGCTTCAGGATCACACTTCCTGGTCAGGCTGTGGGCGGTTCTACAGTTTCAGATTCCCACTTCCTGTTCAGGTTGTGGGCAGTTCTACAGCTTCAGGCTCCTACTTCCTGTTCAGGCTGTGGGCAGTTCTACAGCTTCAGACTCCCACTTCTTGTTTAGGCTGTGGGGTGTTCTACAGCTTCAGGCTCCCGCTTCCTGTCCATGTTGTGGTTTGTTCTACAGCTTCAGGCTCCCGCTACCTGTTCAGGCTGTGGGAGGTTCTATAGCTTCAGGCTCCCACTTCCTATCCCGGCTGTGGACAGTTCTACAGCTTCAGGCTCCCACTTCCTATCCAGGCTGTGGGCGGTTCTACGGCTTCAGGCTCCCGCTTCCTGTCCAGGCTGTGGGTGGTTCTACAGCTTCAGGTTCACACTTCCTGGTCAGGCTGTGGGCATTTCTATAGCTTCAGGCTCCCACTTCCTATCCAGGCTGTGGGCAGTTCTACAGCTTCAGGCCTCCACTTCCTGTTCAGGCTGTGGGTGGTTCTACAGCTTCATGTCTCCACTTCCTGTTCAGGCTGTGGGTGGTTCTACAGCTTCAGGCTCCTACTTCCTGCCCAGACTGTGGACGCTTCTACATCAGTGACTGCCATTTCAGCTCTGCTATTGCAAGCTGAGCCTGTTAGATGGTCATTGGTGATGGAGGGCCTTTAACAGCAGAGCTCAAGGTTACAGAGCCCTAAAAGGTTAACATTTGTCATAAAATAACATAAACAAGCTCCTGTGATGTTGATAAGAAACAGCAGGGAGTGACATCACCATCCCTGACACAGCTAGAGCAGAGAGAAGTGGCCTGTAACCTAGGGAAGCTTGTGTACACAAGCAGGAGACAAGAACTGCTTTAACTCTGAAAGGAAGCAAAATCTGAACAGCAATGTATTTGGTAACAGTCTTTCTTTACCTTTGCCTGCATAGCTAAAGCTAATCAATGTGGTGAGAGTGCCCCTTTAAGGCCAAATATGGCGGCCAGCTGTTATTTGTAAACCCCAGATCTTCATGCCTTCGTGCACTCGGCGTCTACGTATGAGGCGCTGCCGGCACCGTTCTCTCATTAAAACCAGCCCCGCTGTACTGGAAGGTGCGAATGCGGAGGGCTTATTACACCGGGGACTCTTACCCTGAAAAACCAAATATCAGCTCAGATTAAACCTCTCCAATAAATCGCACAGATGGACGTTCCAGAGAGCAAATAACCTCCGACAAGAGCGTCTCCGAGTCCGGGCCAAAGGCTCAATCACTTCCCGGACACTTCCATCTATATAAATAGTTGTATTAAAGGTTAAATCTCCCATAAAGCAACATTAATGTACTGATCATGTCTTCTACTCTAGTCACTTCCAAAGCTGCACTGATATCTCTGCAGTTATAACTTGTCTTATTTTCCTTTTACAACCTGAGCAAATCTGTCCAAATAGAACCGCTATATTGGGCCCAAATAATACCCTTGTACAGTGTCCAAACAGAACCGCTATATTGTGCCCAAGTAATATCCTTCAACAGTGTTCAAATGCAATCACTATAATAAATATTACACTTATGTAGTGTCTAAATACAACCGCTAAATAGTGCCCACATAATACCCTTATGCTGTGTCCAAATAGAACCACTATATAGTGCCCAAATAATACGCTTATATAGTGTCCAAATACAACTGCTATATCGTGCCCAAGTAATACCCTTATGCAGTGTTCAAAATAACCGTTTATACATGCCCAAAAAATACCCTTTCATTTCCCCAAACAAAAACCATAAAAATGCCCACAAAAATACCCTTAAGTGCCAAATAGAACCATTTAAAAGTGAAAAAATATGCTTATATAGTGTCCAAATACAACCAATATATAGTGCCCAAATAATACCTGTATACAGTGTCCAAATGCATCCGCTATATAGTGCCCAAGTAATACTTTTATACAGTGTCCAAATAAACCGCTTTTATTTCCCCAAAATTTTCCCCTTGTATGTCCAAATAAACCCACAAAATAGGCCCCAAGAAATATCTTTTATACAGGTCCAAATACCCCCGCAATTGCCCAAATAATACCCTTAACAGTGTCCAAACAAAACCCCTTATATGTCCCCCCCTAATACCCTTTTACATGTCCGAATAAACCACTTTAGTCCCCAATAATACCCTTATACAGTGTCCGAATAGAACCACTATATAGTGCCCAAATAATACCCTTATACAGTGTCCAAATAGAACCGCTATATAGTGTCCAAATAATAACCTTATACAGTGTCAGTACAGGGAAGGAATACACATGTTTGGAGCATAATATGTAGTTACACCAGCGGCTGACGGACCCCCAGACCCTTCAGTTTCTGGCCTCCCTCCTAATATTGGGTAATTGCGGTTAACTGTCAAGAGGGGTTTTGGTAAATGTCAGGGCGCCGCGCAGTGACAGCGCCATTTAATCCCCTGATGAAGCGCGCCGGCCGCCGCGGTGATCATTTCAGCCGCCAGTAATAATTTGTCTCTTTTTATAGGACTCAGTTCATATATGTGATGGATTCTGAAGCGCTGAGAGGTGACGAGCGAAAACCCTTCCCCCGGACCGTTAATTATTCCATCTCACGGAGAAGTACAAAGTAACCGCCAGCCGCTAATTGTCAGATTACACCGCGCAGTATGACAGGACAGCGAGAGGAAACCTGAGAGGGGGACGCAGGGTGGACGGGTCAGAGAGGAGAGGGGGACGCAGGGGGAGGTCAAGAGGAAGGGGGACCAGGGTGGGGGGGTCGTGAGGGGAAAGGGGGGCGCGGGTGGACGGGGCTGGAGCAAGGGGGACACAGGGGGACGGGGGCCCGGAGGACAGGGACCCCGGGGGGACGGGTCGGAGGGGAAAGGGGGGCGCAGGGTGGAGGGGGCCTTTAGGGGAGGGGGACCTGGGGTGGACGGGTCGTGAGCGAGGGGGAGCAGGGGGGGGTCTGTGAGCAGAGGGGACCAGGTAGGGGGGGTCTGTGAGGAAGGGGACCAGGGGGACGGGTTGTTGAGGAGAGGGGGACGCAGGGTGGACGGGTCTGTGAGGAGAGGGGGACGCAGGGTGGACGGGGTCTGTGAAAAGGGGGGCACAGGGGGGGGCGGGGCCCGCGAGGGAAAGGGGGGGCCAGGGGAAATCAAATTTTGTCCCGAAGGTGGGATACAAGGTAGTGGTAACATGGAGGATGGGTGAAAGTAGTGTATATAATGGGGGGAAAGGGGTGATTTTAGTGATATGGTGGCAGGGGGAAATAGTCAAAAAGGATGAAGGGGGGATGTAGTGATATGGAGAATGATTGGTGTAATAATATGGGGGGAGGGGGAAGTTGATATATATGGAGGAAAGGGGGGATTAGTGAAATATAGGGGGGTGGGGGAAGTAAATTAAAAATTTAAAAAAAAGGGGGAAAATGTAGTGATATTATGTAAAGGTGAGGAAGGGAGTGATATGGAGGATGGGTGATGTAGTGATATGGTGGATGAGTGAAGTAGTCATATGTATGATGGGTAATAGTGATATGGGGGGAAGGGGGATGTAGTGATAAGGGGGTTATGGTTGGGTTTTCATGAAAAGGAGGTGGGGTTTTTTATGTAGTGATATGGGTGATGAGTGAAAATTCCCTATGTATGAAGGGGGGAAGTCCAAATGTTATTAGGGTGAAGTAGTGATATGGAGGATGGGTGATGTAGTATAAGGATATGGGGTGAAGTAAAGGGTATGGGGGAGGGGGAAAGTAGTGAATTTGGGTTTATAGGGGAAGTAGTCCCTATGGAGGTGGGTGATGTAGTTTATTGGAAGATGGGTGAAAAGTCTTTTTGGGGGAAGGGGTTTAATGTAATGATAGAAAAGAGGTTGGTAGTTTTTACCAAAAGGTCCTGGGAGTGAAACATTACAGAACACCCCGGAACCATGAAACTCACCCAAAATTTTAAAGAGGGTTTTTGGGAAAATTTCAGCAAAGGGGCCCGGGGGGGTGGAGAACACAGCTGATTTAAAATTCATTAGGTCCTTTTCCCCCAAATTCCCGCCATTCAGGGGTAATCCGGTTTCAAAAAAGGGGGAAAAATTTTTAAAATTTTTTAAAGAAAAAGAAAACAACGCGAAAATTTTCCCCCGACTTAAAAATCACCCATCATTGGGAGACCTGAGCGAGAAAAAAGGACAAAATCACCCCAATTTGGGGAAACCCGAGCGAGAAAATGAAATACAACAAACCCTTTATTGGGGGGCCGAGTGAGATGGACTACATTTACACATTGCGCCCAAATTATTGTGATAAAACTCATGTGTTAGGGACTGTGGGGCTTAAAAGGGGGACTTGACTCCACCGGTTTAAACCGCGGGCCGGCTTTCGATTGCTCGGTTTGGGCCCCGCCCCGTAAAGGGAGCAACCCCTGCAAATTTTTCCAAAAACACTTAAAATATATAAATAATTTCTTTTTTTTGCATTTCTCATCATTTTCAGGATCTGTGCTCGCTGCCATTGAATTTGGGAAACAATCTTGTTCACATTTTACAAACCGGGCCCCAAAACCCAAAAAATTTTCCCCAGCTTAGGGGTTTTTTTAACCCAAATACATCCAGTCTAGATAATCCTCTGGGAGGCCCATCAAAGAGTTTTCTTTTTGCACACAATGATTAAAAGTCCCCAGCTGTGAAAAGTAAAGGTATTTCGGTTTTTGAGCCTTTGGATGTCTACAAGATTGTTTCCATTCACTGACAGCAAGGAAAGCTCTTGAAAATGATGAAAAACTTTAAAATACTACGTCAAGGTTGCCAAAATTTTTATGTGTGCAACGTCTGAGACCTCCAAGCCCCCCTGTCTCCTTCCGATGCCTGGGCGTTTCTTTTTTGGCAGGGATGGGGCCAATTTTTTAACTCTTCAAGATTGGGAAAAATAACCGCGAAGAATTCCCTAGGGGGGGCTATTGACCCCAGAAGGCCCAGGACCTGTCCAAGCCCCTCCGCAGGCGGCCAATCACTAAAAAGACGGAATTGCAGGTGGGCAGTATGGGGGGTTTTAAGGGGGCCCCCCCCTAGGATCCTAAGGTTAGATAAACAAAAAACCGGGTTAGTTAGGGGGGTTTGGGAAAAGGGCGAAAACCCCCACGTGGTGGGTTTTTTGGGCGGGGAAAGGGGGGTCCCGGGGGCCCCCCCCCCGGGATCCCAAAATTTTTAAAACGTAATAACCTGACATAGGAAAAGGTCACATGTCACCAATGTGGGGGGGGTGTGCGAATGGGGGGGGTTTCAGGGGCCCGCCCCCGGCCCCCCCCAAGCTTATTATAATATGTAATAACCTGTAGGATAAGGGGAAGGTCACATACCCATTGTGGGGGTGGGCGGGAATTTGGGGGGGGCCCGCCCCCGAGGATCCTAACAGTTATTATAATACGTAATAACCTGTAGAATACGGAAGAAGGTCAGATGGTCAGATGACACCATTGTGGTGGGTGTGGCGATATGTGGTGTCAGGGGCCCGAACCCTTTGGGCCTAAAGGTTTATTTAAACAAAAAAAAAAACTGTGGAAAACGGGAAAAAAATTTTTACAGACAAAATTGTGGGGTTGGTAGTTTATGGTGTCAGGGCCCCGCCCCTGAGGACCAAGGTTTTTAAATACAAATAAACCTGCACATACGGGAAAAGACCAATGCACCCATTTTGGGGTGTGGCGAATGTGGGGGGGGGAAGGGGCCCGCCCCTGAGGATCCTAAAGTTATTAAAATCAAACAACGGCAATCATACCCTACCCCAAAAAAGGCTGGGTTTTCCCCCCTGTCCAGGCATGCCCGGTGCCCCCCCCCCAAATGCCTTCAATCATTTTCCTCGTTAATCTCCAGCGCCGCAAACTTTAATTAGTTTCCATTAATTTTTTGCATTAGGAAACGTTCCTCCCCCCGGGCCCTCTCCACCACTTCGCTTTTGTAAACACCGAACGCCGGGAGCGGCGAGAGACGGGGGCGGGGGGTTAATTAGAGGCACCAAAAAATTCCTAACCGGAAAAGAGAACCCCCGGACAAGACGACCACGACCCCCATCATCCTATTTACATGCTCAACTAATTACCTGGAAAAGGAGGCGAATGTGCGAGGGGGCTTTAATAAAAGGGGATTAAACCTAAGCTCTGGGTACAGGCAAAAACACACTGCCAAATGCTGTTAAAGGGGCCCCAGACTAACCCCCGACGCTGTTATAGGGGGGCCCCAAAATCCCCCAACCCCGCTGTTATAGGGGGGCCCCAAATACACACCAGACCTTTATAGGGGCTCCAGACTAAACACCCCCGACTGCGTTATAGGGGGCTCCCCAAACTAACACCCAACTGCGTATAGGGGGGTCCAACATA
>JAODAL010064775.1:0-18542 GCA_025379985.1 Phyllomedusa bahiana
GAGGCGAGAACGTACAAAAAAAACACAAGTTACACAGAAAGCACACAGAAAAATTTAATAAACTCGGAAAACTATTTTCATAAACTCTTTATTTGCATTTACTTATTTAAAGACATACATAAATAACACTCATGTTGATATCCAAACATTTTAAATTTTCCTTTTAACATCGACAGTTTACTAAAATCCGCAAAACGAATTGGGCTGTGCACATCAAAATAACTTTAAAAAACGTAAGCAAAGGTCACATTGAAAAGGCAATTGCATACACTAATCAAATAAAAGTGGCAAAATAAAGCTAAGAAAAACCCCTAAAGGGGTATATAGGAATTTTGGGAAAAATGCTTTTACGAAAAGGAAAATAGAAAAACCGGGACTCTTTTTACAGTTTTGACAAGATTGATTAAGCTCACCTCCCAAAAGAAAGGGGGTTCCAGACAGGTGATCCCTACACTAAAAATGTTACCTTGCTAGGATCCATTCAGACTGCCACTTCCCCAGGAGTGATGGGAACCTGCTATTGAATTATCCTGCACGGTTTAAAAAGGGGGCTGGTGCAGCAAGGAATGAGTTCCATTTCTCAAAAAAAACCAAAACGAATGGGCTGTGCCCCAAAAAAATTTACTTTGAAAAGAACATAGGTGCCACTGAAAAGGCAATAGCAACATCAAAACAAAAAACAGGGGCAACTAAAGACAAAAGTAAAACCTAAAGTTATGGGAAAATTTTGGAAATGCATTCGCAAGGAAAATAAAAAAAACCCTGGGCTTTATTTTTACAGTTTTTGATCAAAAATTGTATTAACTCACCCCCCAAAACGCAAGGGGTTCCCAGAGCAGGGAGCCCCCTACACAAAACATTTCAAAGCACTTTCCTACACTCCGGGGAAGGGGCAGTCTAAATGGACTCCTAGCAAGGTAACGTTTTAGTGTAGGGACTCACCTTTTGGGGAACCCCTTGACTTTTGGGGGTGAGCTTAATAAAACTTTGAAAAAAAACTGTAAACTAAGAGCCCCATTTTTTCATATTTTCCTTGCAGTAATGCTTTTCCAAATTTTCCTAAAACCCTTGTGGTTTTACTTAGTCTTTAGTGTGCCATTGTTATTTGTATTAGATGTACATAATAATGCCAGACACTACAAACTTAGAGCCGGAAGTCCTGGACAGATGTGATTCATTTGAATACTAGGATAGACATAAGAGAAAAAGATTGCATCTCCGCTGAAAAGTGTTTGGTTAAACCCTATCTTTTACTTTTTGGCCACACAGGTTTTCCGTGCATGTTGGGTTGCGTTTTCCTTTTAGGGGTTTCAGGAAGGAGAACATTAAAACCCCCAAAGTGTGAGGGGCAAAAATCTTAAAATGTGACCTTAAAACTTTCTATTTTCTTATTTCTTTGTACATGTGGGGGTTTATCCTTCCAGATTTTTTTTGTGACAGATCAGCGGCATCAAAGTCTTTTTCCCAACTAGGTGTGGTCGTTTAGTAGAAATGTTTAACCACTTAATTTTAAATAGAGATGAGATATAGAATGTGTTTCTATGCTTGAATCTATCAGGAGGTCAAAGGGATTGCAGAAGTTAACTCTTGCTTTAAGAAAACCCATTAACTGAAAACAACCCAAGATATGGAAATTTGGGGGGGTTATTAGTCTGTAATTTATGAAAGTTACATAATTTTCTTACACTTGAATGCAATGAGTTTGACAAAGCTTTGATCCCTCCAGCCTACCATACCTGGAAGGGGCCAGTAGACACCAGGATGTCTCCATAGGTACATATGTTTACTGAGTAGGTGGGGCATCTTATGTATTTCTTTGTAGACCTCCCGTAGCGAATGACCCACATAAAACAACAAATGGTTTTTAGGATGAGTTGACATTCTAGTATGTAACAGGATTCAAAAGGACCAAGGTGAAACCAAAATTACTTCTAAGTGCAGATTTGAGTCGGCCAAGCCACTTTAGTTTTTCTTTTTTTGCTAGACTACCCCTTAAACAAGATTTTAAGGACTAATATGTGATGTTCATTTTTTCATATAAGATACAACCATAAACACTGAGATCTTTGGACACAGAAGTCTCCATTAATATGACTATGATTGGAAAACAGGAAAATAAAACCTTGACAATTTCAACCTGGACCATAATTCAGAACAGGATATTGAGATATTTGATTCACACAGATGTGCCAGTACATTTATTCATACTGCAATTCTGCTGATGATGATTGATTTAAAAAAAAACTGCAATAAATCCATGAGCAAATAGAATTGATTCAGATCACAGTTTGTTTTAAGATTTCATTACTTAATTAACCCATCAAAAATAAAGGAATTTGCAAGCATTGGTCTTAAAATGACAAGATGAGTAAAAGATGACTAATTTAGAGCATTCTCAGCTTGTTCTGCGCTTGTCAGTAAGATTGAATCTTAGTGGTGGAAAGTCTTTCGTTAACTTGTTCACTTCAGTTTTGTTACTGAAGATTAAAAAAAAAAAAAAAACATATTTACTGTAACTTGGTTCAATATAATAAATATCTACCAAGTTACAGTATAAATAGATGTATGCATGTATGTATATTGTGGTAGAGCAACCTAATCTGGTGGCATGTCTCAGCCAGTAACTGGCATACAGCAGGATACCTGCAATGTAAGTGCCACCGAGGTGCCTGGCCTCAATGAGGGAACCAGCAGTTTGGCATCAACCATAGGTTACTGACCCTTGGTAATGTTAATATAGTTGCACAGCAGCTAATTCTAGGCCCATTTTTCCACAATCGCTGTAGCATACTTGCCAACTGTCCCAGAATGTCCGGGAGATTCCCGCAGCAAGAGGAGACCTCCCGTGCTCCCGGGAGAGCTGACAAGTGTCCTGCACTGCAGCCTACTGCTGTCAGCTGGTGTTTTATATAGCAGCCAGTCTTTTAGCTTCACTCCTAGTCAGTAGAGTCACAGCCTCAAGAGGAGAAGGAGAAGAAGAGTAACTGCAGCCTGTGGCAAGTTCAGGGTAAGAAGGAAGGAGATTTTGTCCAACTTCCCTCAGTAAGAGCATTGAAGTTGGGTCGTAACTGGGACTTCCATCATGACAATGTCCTGAAACACAGCCAGGGAAACTAAGGATTGGCTCCGCAAGAAGCATTTCATGGCTCTGGAGTGGCCTAGCCAGTCTCCAGACCTGAACCCAATAGGAAGTTTTTCTGGCAAAACTCAATGAAGCCCAGCAACAGCTCTGAAACCTGAGAGATCTGAAGAAAATCTGTATGGGGGAGTGGGTCAGAATCCCTGCTGCAGTGTATGCAAACTTGGTCAAGAACAACAGGAAACATCTGACTGTGTCATTGCAACAAAAGGTTTCTGAACCTAATAGTAAGTTATGTGTTTCTATTTTATCAAATACTTATTTCATGCAATAAAATGCAAATTAATTATTTAAAAATCATGCAATGTGATTTTCTGGATTTTTTTTTAGATTCTGTCTCTATGATAAAAAGTACAGATCTCTCCATTCCTTGCAGGTGGGAAAACTTGAAAAATTGCCAGTGTATCAAATAATTATTTCCCCCACTGTATATATACATAAAGGATATCCAACACTTTATGAATTTACTTAGCAAAGCTTTTAATGTGGTTGTTGAGAGCTAAGATTTAAGGAATGTCTTCTACCTACAGTTGCTGTGTTTGTGTCAGTAAAAATAAGTAAGGCCTGTCCTTATAACAAGCCCTTAGACACTATGGACAACATCTATGTACGAGGCTGCACCAGTATTCTGGTGTCCTTTCAGCCCACAGACTGGCCCAGTCCTGTTCTCTCAATGTATGAGAAGGCACACAGAAAAAGTAGGCGCATTTAGCGTCATATATGGCACTTTGTAATTTGCCTAAGATGTGGAGGTGTTCTGGGGGGGTGTTGCACCACAACTCTATGATTCTACACACTTCTGATGAGAGGATGGCAAAACTAGGTGCATTAATGCTGGAACAGGCAGACCAAGTTAAAAGTGGTTTACCTGAGCCTGAGTTGTCATTTTGTAAATAGAATGTGTTAAATCTATGACCTGCAGTAGAACAGGTCCATACATTCTGCAGCATTCTACACTGCTTTAAAGGGAACCTGTCACATAGGTTATGCCCCCCTTGCTTAGGGCAGCACAAGCTAGTGACATAACTGCTGTTCCCAGTGCTGTGTCCCTTATTCTGTAAGATGCTGTAGTTTTAGAGCATTTACCCCTCAAATCTTATTCATAAGCACATGTTAGCCCCGCCCACCAAAGTATAGCCCCATCCACTGACAGTTATTCACATGTTTCTACCTTTTCAAAGTAATAGGTTTATCAGTTGAGGTGGGCGGGGCTAGCATCAGATGGGCGGGGTTTGAAAAACACTGACTCTTTGAATGACTCTTCGAATGACTCTTCTGGCTGAAAACTACAGATTTGAGCATTAAATACACGAAAACTACAGCATTTTACAGAATAAGGGGCACAGTGTTGGAAACAGCAGGTATGACACTAGCTTGTTCTGCCCCCATCAAGGGGGGGTCGGCATTAGCTATTTGACAGGTTCTATTTTAAGCTTTTAAGAATTGTCCTCTGCGTCCAGATCATATGTAAGTCACCAAATAGTACTGGAACTACATACATTTGAAACAAGGTTAAACTTAACAGTTAACACACCATAATATCCTGGCACAGATGGTTATCTCAACGGTTTTAATGCTTTTCAATGGCTTTGTTTGGATCTAAGAACAGATAACGTGAAAATCCATGATATCACCCTGGTAAGCTTAAGCGAAGACTATATTTATTCTTGTGGATACCATAAACTGAAAACTTTTTGTGTCTTACTATAAAATTAAAAGTACACACAAGGTTGATGTCAGTGTATGGTAGGGGAAATCTCCTAAGAGTATGGGAGGCAGCATGGATATACGAATTAGATACACGAGTACCTGAAGGCATGAATAGCCGGAATGATTCGGCATATATTTATTAAAACTTCCACGGAAGAAAGTCCCTCTATAGTTTAATTGTGCTTGCTGCATTGCATCTCTTACATTTATTCAGCAATATGAAGTACAATATATGCTACTCTTATCAACAATGTGTTAGTTTAATATCACTGGTTATAGGATACACTGCAAAACGGGGAACTGATGGGAAGTGATGTCATGCTAAGCCCATCCCCCCTTTTTAACTATTTAAGTAAGTTGTATGTTTGTGAGTGTATATCGTGAGCAAGGGCGCCCGTCTGCACCCGAAATGCGTCAATGTCTGTACCCTAACTGTACCCTCCCATATATGTAACAATAAAAGAAGCCTTTGGTTATATTATCACCGCTGGATCCATTATCGTTTGTTTGATGTCGTTTACATGGAGCTGAGACTGAATGCCAGGATCCCGGACGGAGACGAACCTGCAGGCAGAGTTGGAGTTCTAATTTTGCACATTGTGTGCGATATGGAGTGGTGAGCTTGCATGCTTTTGCTTTGTTTGAAGCTATTAGGGTATGTTCACACGGTGTGTTGAGTCCGTGTGAACAGACGCTTTTAGATCCATCTGTCGGGCCCCAAACAAACCCTAACACGTATCTACTAAATATCAATGATTTACATTGTTTTTAATATGAAACATGCATCAGCGTTCACATGAGGGATCACTGATGTGTGTCTCATTGCGTCTTTTGGATCCATCTTTTGGATCCAGTACAAGAATTGTCATGTCAATTCTTGGTCCGAAACCCACAGCAGGAGCCCTATTTTAAACTATAG
The DNA here is from genome assembly GCA_025379985.1 of Phyllomedusa bahiana. Lineage (NCBI taxonomy): Eukaryota > Metazoa > Chordata > Amphibia > Anura > Hylidae > Phyllomedusa > Phyllomedusa bahiana. Next base: position 5,769 of record JAODAL010064775.1, read on the forward strand.
GTTGCAATCCCGCTGTATCAAACATGCATCCAAACACGCAGCTGTGTGTTGGATACGTGTTGGATCAGTCTCGGATCCGATCGCTGCAGCGTTTTTGGTTGTGATTTTCGGATCCAACACGGATCCAAAAACGCCAGCCCCTAACCTACACAGGAATAAATAGTAGCAGGCTGGGGTCATGCCTCTCCTAGTAGCCAGGAGGATCACAGGAGGCCGCATGGTACAAACAGCAAGGATAAACACAGGAAAAGCCGCCTGGCAAACATCAGGTAAGGTTGTAAGCTGCCGTGACACAGGTCCTGGCACCAGAGAGGGCCCAAATGCTCTGTGCTGCATAAAAAATATACTAATGTTATAACTGCCTTATTGGTGTGCCACGCCCCTTCAAAAAAGCCACACCCACTCCACCTAACTGCATAACAGCTTTGGAAGAAAGCCAGGTAGATGCCCCCTCTAGCCAGGTAGTGCCCTTATAGCCAGGTAGTAGCCCCCCATAACCAGGTAGTGCCCCTTACAGGCAGGTAGATGCCCCATGTAACCAAGTAGATGCCCGCTTGTAGCCAAGTAGATGCCCCCTTGCAGCCAGGTAGATGCCCCCATTGTAGCTGCTGACTGACTGTGCGGCTGCGGCCACACAAGTGAGTGCAACTCGCCGGGCGGGTGAGCGGCCGCGGCGGCGCCAGAGTAGCGCACTAGCGCTATTCTAGCCCCGTGGTCATTTAAAGAACCCCCATTAGCGTGACCACCCCGCCAAAAGCGGGAGAGTTGGCATGTATGCGTATAGTCTATGTACTGTGATAGTAGAAAAAGCTTACATATGTATGTACACTTCATAGACATGACCTCACTTATCTTATATAGTTTAACTTTAATGGATTATGTGTACCTACTTTGCTAAAAACTCTCCTCTACCACCTATAGCAATTTACAGTATATGTCATTGAAGGAAGGAAGGAAGCAGGAAACATCATGTACACTGAGCAATAAACCAGTTTATAGAAAATAACATTTCTCAATAAAAATGTCAAATGCTCTATCTCCGAGCAGATAATAACTGGACAACACAATGATGGATGATCGCACATTGCTTGGAAGCAATATGTTTCAAAATACCATCTTAAGGGAGACACATTACCCAGTCTGGGCATTTATATTACACACCAAAAATGTCACCGCTGATAAAAACCATAGTATCCAAACTTACCTGTCCTTTTTCCTTCTGCTGTAAAATTTTACACGAACTTGATGCCTCTTAAGATGTGCTTTAAGTATTGATTATATTGATTTTATGTGCATTGCTATGCCTGGCATACAACCCAGGCATGGCACTTCCATTTTATACTATCTTCTTAAACCTTGAGATGCCAGTGGTGATACAGAGGATTTTGTTCATGACTTCAATTCATTAGGGGGCCATTAAGACTACACAGGAATGGACTGGCCCACAAAGGAGCATTGTAAACCCTCAGTGGGCCCTTGGGCATAGCAGGCCTAAGGCTATTTTTCATGGAGAAAGGCAGAGAAAAAGAGTCAGAAAGCAAGAGGCATGTATGCGATGTGTAGTCATGTACAATAGCTGTAGGGTAGGTTCCAAGATTCGACTTCACAGGTGGACCTCAAGAATTAACTCCATTGGTGGGCTTCAAAAATTAACTCTAATGATGGGTCCTAAGAGTCAAATCTACTGCTGTGCCCCGAGAATCAACTCTACTGTTGGGCCTCAAGAATCAACTTTGCTGGTGGGCTCCAAGAATCAACTCCACTGGTGCTCTCCAAGAATCAACTTTACTGGTGGGCTCCAAAAATCAACTCCACTGTTGGGCCCCAAGAATCATTTCCACTGCTATGTATGTTTTTATAGGTATTTTTATACATTTAACACAACATAGTAATCAGCAACTTCTGGAGCTATTGCACTGACTGCAAAAAACGCACCGTATGCTGAAGGCACAATTGACCATCTCTAGTGTGCTCTGCTTCTGATTATAGCAAATCCATGGTGACTTTTTTGTATCCTTCTATACTTCCAGCTCTCTTGTGCTCAGGACTTAACAGCAGCTGCACGCTTGGCCTTTTGAGACATATTTAACATGTAGAATGTGTAAGCAGTATTATCATTGCAAAGCCGAAACAATTCACACATCTCACATTGCCTGGCACTGGAGGGATTTCCAAGTGCAGCCAGTGGCAATCTGCAGAGAAATCAGTGTTCATACTGTTACTTTGCAAATTAATAATCATATTATCTCATGAACACACTATGTGTTTGCATATATAATTACATTAATAGCATATCTCTCTTTATTCAATTGTAGCGCGGTCTGCTAGTCTAATAAACAGATGGCAGGTGGCTTTAAGACATTGTACTGTAGGAAACGGTGCAGATGTGTTTGTCAGTGTAACAGGACTACAATAAAAACTCAGTTAAAGGGGTTATCCATACTCAAAAAATTTGGGCTAGAGATCAGTATTATATTCGATCAATAAAAAGCGGATCAATTATAAAGGCAGAGGGAGCATTGATACAAATTAACATATTTGCCTAAGGCATAGAAAGACCTCTATATTTACCTCTATATTATCATATAAAACGTGTCTTTTACTCCAAATCACTAAAAGCAGGTTCAAACTGACTAAAAACATAAATTGTGACCAAGTAATGAAATCACAATCGTAATATATATATACACCCGCACACAAATTATTGTAGCAATTAATACAAAATTCTTTATTCATAAAGATATTTCAAAATTCATCATATGTATTGGCGACCAATTCATTCCATATAAACATTTTCGGTTCCCATAGGACCTTCATCAGACAAGTCGCTGCAATACCGGGCGCAATCACTCAAACACCTTTCTGCCTCATTATATAGTTGTGCAGTAGCATATTTCCAAACTATGTACAAAAATGGCTCACTTACCAAGGTATTACAGGAGCAGTAAGATGGCAGCCATTGCTTAATTCCTTGCATGTTGTAGTTTCATTTACTGTGGTATTTAAAGAGTTAAAATGTTGGAATTGCAGTTATCTCCGATCCCGCTACTGGTGGCAGGTCCCCACTCTAATTAACAGCTGTTACCTGACACTTATGGAGCAAGTTCACGTACCCGCTTACCACATACATGCCAACTCTCCCGCTTTTGGCGGGGGGGGGTCTCCCCCCGCCACCCCGGCAGAGTTGGCGAACAGCGGGACACGGGGGTTCTTTAAATGCCCGTGGCAACAGAGTACCTTGTGCGCGCTCGGTGCCCCCGGGCCGCCCTACGGCGGGTAAGGGGCCGCAGCGGCCCTCACCCCCGTCGTTCCCCCCTCCCCTCTGTATGTACAGCGCCGGTGTGCGCTGGAAATACAGATCAGCGTCGCAGGGGTGGACGGCGGTACACTCACTCCCCCCTCGACGGGGAGGAGACGGCCATGAGATGTCCAGAGCTGCGGGAGCCTGGTAAGGGTAATGGCTTTTATTATTTTTTTTAATTATTAAAAAGGGGGAAAATCCCTGACTACAAATGGGCAACTACCTGGCAACTATGCACGCCATCCTCTTCAATCTCCTGCTTTTCCACTTTCAAAAGTTGGCAACTATGGCTTACCGTCATCAAATGTTGCTAATGGGTAAGACTTGAGGGGCCCACTAATCAGCAGTAGGGCAACAACCCTGTAAAAACGGTTTTTTGGGGTTCTTAAAGGGTAAAAAAAACAGGTATAGGGGGAAAACCAACAACCCCCTAAGGTGAAAGTCTTGGAGAGATTTTGGTTTTAAAATTATTTTGGGGGTGACCCTTTGTTTTATGAAAATTGGGTTGGAGGTTATGTTATGCTTGGCTGACAGGAGCCAAAGTGTTTATGGCCAGAAGACAAGTCTGGTGCTGGGCCATGAGCATGAGGTAGAAGCTTTGGTTATAGGAAAGGAAGCCAGGACCTTGTTTATATTTAATTTCTCTTCTATGGTTGGTATGTGACCACTGCGGCCAGTCAGAGGCTTCACAGGTCACACACCTTTGCTTTGAAATCACCACTCATGAAGTGATCTACATAAAGTATGAGAGATGATGTCAAGGGAAGGGCACATAAAGCTACTAATCGGCTGCAGTGATCTCACACTGAGCTTAGAAGAAGGCAGTAAACATAGACCAGGGCACACTGCTAGCAGCTTAAGCTCTGAAATGGTGGTGAATAACAGATGAGTGTACACTACTCACAAAAAGTTAGGGATATTTTTTTTTGGGTTGAAATTTCAGGGTCAACATAAAGGGCGACATGTATGAATGGGGCTGCGCCAGAATTGTGGCCTCAAAAAGCTGAGTAACCTTTTCTATAGATGTATGAACAGGGCGTGTCCAAATTTTGGCCGATAAGTGTCTGGTACTGTGCCCAAAACACTTTTTTTTAGTGTCCAAAGATTTGGGATTTTCGGGGCATGTCACCCCCTTTAAGAGGGGGCGAATTCCCCAAAATTTTGTTTTTTTTCACTTGCCGAATTTCTCGGCAAAAAATAACTTCTTTTTCCGAATTATTTGGGGCACGAATCACTTTAAAAAACAGCTTTTTTCCAGGCTGCCCAGAGCCTGCGGGTGGTAAAAACTTGTCCTGCTTAAATATGCGAGGGAGCTTGGTTTGTCTTATACAATTTGTGTTTTAGTAGACACCAAATGACTGCTGCCGCTCTTAGAATGCTCATTTAAAAAAATTCCCGGGGACTTAAAGGGCAAATGACCAAAAAACTAAAAGGGGAAATCAAGCCTGAAAGTCATGTGAGCGACAGCTGGAAAAAAAAAAAACTGAGGGGTCAGGTGGGGGAAATCATGAAGAGTGGGAGGTGACGGCGGGAGCCACACACTTGAGCAGAGAGTGGCACAATTTACACAGTGTGTAGGTCACGGGAAGCCACAACAGCAGCAAGTCAACGTGGCACAATGACACTGTGTAGGTCCGCACACCACACACAGCAGAGGTCAACATGGCACAATGACATTCTGCAGGTGGGAAAAAAGGAATAAAGGGCCCCAGAGTGGGCAAAAACACAGGGGGGAGGGCACGGCGCACCAAGCAGCAGCATGAGGTCAGACAGTGGGGACTGACACAGTGGTAGGTCCCGGAGCGCCACAGCAGCAGCATGAGGTCAGACAGTTGGGACAAAAGACACAGTGTGTAGGTCACGGGAGCAGCCACACACCAGCATGAGGTAGACATGGACAATGGCATTCTGGAGGTGGCAAAACAGGAGTAGGCCCCAGAGTTGGACAAAACACAGTGTGTAGGTCACGGCAGCAGCCGACAGCACATGGGTCAGACGTGGACAATGACAGAGTGTGTAGGTTTACGGCAGCAGCCACAGCAGCAGAAAGGGCAACAGTGGGCCAATACACTGTGTAGGTACGGGAGCAGCCCCAAACAGCAGGCTTAGGTTTTGACAGTGGGACAATACAGTGGTAGGGGCACGGAGCACCACGCAGCAGATGAGGTCAACAGTGGCACAATGAAAAAGGGGGGTGGTGGCAATACCAGTCCCCGGTAAAGATGTTGGGGAGATGGGGAAACTTTTAGCAATGTGTGGGACAGGGGGGTGGGGGCATCAAAATAGTGGTGAGGCAGAGTTTGGGAAACCCCAAATAATTTCTCACAGTTTGGGGGAGGGGCATGGGCTGATGTAGTCTGACGCCAAGGGGATTGGTGTGTGGAAAACCTGGCCCGGGGGGCCATCCTGATTCTCTTGCAAAGGTCAGTCGTTCCCCCTTTTCCCCCGGACAACGGGTTCTCCTTGGGGGAACGATGGCCCCCCCGCACTGAACACCCCCTCTGATCCCACAACTGGGCCCGGGAGGGGCGCTTTTCCACTGCAAACTCGGGAAGTTGCGGGGAAACATAAGTTTGGCTGCCCATAGTCCAGCGGATTTCTAAGGGGTGGCAAATGCTTTTTCCAAAAGGCCACCACCTGTTGGTTCAGGGTTGCTCCAGGTCCCGCTGCTGCTTTGGGGGCGCCCCCCTCACTAGGGGGAAGGAAGCTGCCATTTGGGCTCCAGACTTAGGTTGCTGCTGAAGGAGTGGGACTGCCCATCCCCCCACCTTCCCCCCCGGGAGCCCAAAAAGTATACGTGAGCACTGAAGAACCCCCCCGGGCAGACCCTTCCCCAAAGGGGGGACGATGGCGCACATGGGCAGCGGGCCCAAATGACTAGGAGGTTTTTGCTATAAAAATTTTGGTTTTTCCTCCCTCCAAAGCTGGGAAAGAGGCTCCCCTTTTGGACCGGTAGGAGGGTCCAATAGGGGGGAGAGCCAGAAATCCTCCCTCTGCCTGCGACTATTCGGTGTCACTAGCCAGGCAAATAAGAGCTGCGGGCCATCTGCCCAACTGACTCCCAGGGGCTCCCTGCCTCCATCTCCACTGTATCCGCCCGGTCTTTCGGTCATCTCCCCGTCTTCCTCATTCCATCTACCTCCTGCAGCTGCTCCTGCTTTCCCCTCTCTTGTCACCTGGGAGAAAATCCCCCTCATTTCACCCGAAAAATGCTTCTGCTCCAAAGTCCTCCTCCCCCTTCTCCATTTTAGTCCCCAAAGGACTTCAAAGTGGCCGCGAGATGAGTGCCCGGGTTTTATCCCCCCGCCCAACAGATTTTTTCAGCATCTGTTCCAGGACGAAGCAGGGGAAGACGTTTTCATCCCTTTTTGCCTTCGACTGACAAATAAGTCGCCCTTTCCTCGAATGACCCAACAAACGGGGAGGTGTCACGCATGAGCTGCCACTGGCTGACATCAAAGTTACAAGGGAGCACTTTTTTCTGCTGGGATCATCAAAAAACGTTAATGGCCTTTTTCTTTTCATACAGTCGGGCCAACGGGGCAGGCTAATTCCAAAAGGTGGAAAAGCGCATATCAAGTGTGTTGGGGGGGCCATTCGTGCTGGAACTCGAGGGGGTTTTTTCCTGGCTTTTAGAATGGATAAAATGCATGCAATTTTCCTGGCCATTTTCAGAATGTTTTTTGAAGAACGGGGGAAAACTTCAGGAACCTTTTCACAACCAGATTGAACACATGCGCCATGCAGGGAGCATGGACCATCCCTCCTCGGTCAGCGTGGACACCATGTTCCACCCATAGTCCATCACCATGGTTCCGATTTGCATTTGGGCGTGGAGAAAGCCACACATCGATTTCTTGCTGCATGACGCGGAGCAGTTCCTCCCCTGTGTGACTTCGTTCGCCGAGGCAAGCCAGGTGTAGAACTGCGTAAAACACCGCTGTGCCCTACACATGTGGTATGATGGATCAGTACTTGTGGGGGCTGATGATGGTGGTGGAGGAGGTGGCGGACATCGGCGCAGGAGCCGCAGTTTGACAACGTGGAGGAGAAAGCGGCGTCTCCTCTCCAAGTTGTTGGTGTTCCTGGGCGGAAGCACATTCACCCAGTGGGCCGTAAAGGACATGTACTGGCCTGACCGTAAGTTACAGCTCCAGACGTCCGGCGCTGGCCGTTCACCTTGAACAAACCGATAAGCTCAAGAACTGGCCCACATTCTGTTCTACATATTTATGAAGTGCTGGTACTGCCTTTTTGGAAAAGAAATTACGGTTTTGGAACCCCTTTATCTTGGTTTCGGCACAAGCCATTAGTTCTCTGAACGGTGCAGAGTCCACCATTTGGAAAGGGAGGGATTTGCAGAAACCAAAAACCCTGGACGGGAGCACGGTCAGCTGCTTTCACCTTAGGATGGTTGGACCCATACTGTTGTCTCTTTTGCAATCGCCTCAATGAACGACTGCTGGCGTCATGAGTAGCGAGGAGCAGGATATCTGGACCGGGAGATGATTCAAAGAGAAACAGCTCCCTTCTGCAGATGGTGGAGCCTTGGACTGGCTGCAATGGCATGCGTGCCACTGGGGGCTGCTGCTGCTGCTGCTGTTGCTGTGCGGCGGCAGGATGGACACCACATCGAGCCACGTTATTCTCCCAGGCCACCGGAAAGGTGACGCTGCATGTGTTGGGCGCAGGGCTATGGTGCCAACGTTAGCTCCCTGGCCACGCTTTACTTCTGCTTACAGATTCTACATATACCCATATTCGGCTCCTCCGGTGTCTTAGCAAAGAACTGCCACACCGCCGAGTATTGGATTTTAAAACCCCCAATGCTCAGCACTGAGTGACTACTGCCGGCCGCTTTCCGGTCGCTGAGCCCCTTTGCTGCTACTTTTCTTGGACCTGCGAAGCGGGTTTTTTACCCCTGCCGCTTGGCTCCCGACCTCACACTGCTGCTGTAAGGGACCCGTCAGGGGCGCACGAACAGCCCCAGACAGCGTGAGGCCCTGGCACTGATCCCAACCCCTGTCCCTGCCGGGTGGGGTGCCCGACTCCTTAAGAGGTCGGCCCCAACCAGAAGACTGAGCACTATACTGAATAGTGTTGAAAACACAAGACGCAGACAAACAATACAAACACAATATGGGAACGTCAAGCAAGCCAAGTCGGGGAACTATCGGGAACGCAGTACAAAGTCAGAAGACAGAAGAATAAACGTGATCCAAGCAAAGTAAGGTAACCAGGGAGGCACAGAATAGAGTAGGTAAGTAACAGACAGAAAAAGACCAGTATAACCGCAAAGAGAGGAGACAGAAGAGCCCTTAAATACCTTCCAGGAGGAACTAAGGACAAAGGCAATAGGAGGAAGAAACAGAAGACCAGATAGGAAGGTAGAGCTGTCAATCACCAGGATCAAGGAGCCAGGTTAACCCGTGGAGTGCTGGAAGATCCTGGCCTAGGCTCGGTCAGGAATCAATCAAGAAGCAGGGAAGAAAACCCAGTTCACACTAGTGAACACAAATGTAAACACAAATGTCAAAAACCACGGCTTACGTCGAAATTTGGCCGTGGCCGGCGACCAGAACTCAAAGCTGGGGTTTTTTCCCTGGCATGATCATGACGCTGCTACCCTGCTGATCACCGGCCACACAACCCACTTGCTGGCTGTGCCCCTCTTCTCCTGACGATGATGAAGCCCTTGCCTCCCCCCGGCTCCCAAGTGTGGTCGGCTACATCATCATCTATTTTTTGTTTCATCGTCACTGCTGTCCTCATCACCGGTCTTGGTATGCAGAGGCTGACCCTCACAACTGACCTCCATGCCACCCCTCAACATTTTATACTTTGCTGCCTACTGCAAGAAGCAGGGATATGGCCCCATTTCCTTCGTTGCCAAGTAGCTGCTGACGGGCCCTCCTCAAATTGTTCATTCCTCGCTATATAGTGGCGCTGAGCCCAGACCACATAGTAGATCTCTGGCTGGGGGAAACCCGGGATGGGGGACAGAGGCGGGATGAGGACAGATGAGGGCCGCTGACCCGCCCCGGGCTATGACAACTAAGGGTTGTGTCTGACCTTCCCACCGACTCTTGCTGGGGTTGTCAGATGTCATCTGGGAGGAAGTGGATGACCTAGCAACCAATCAAGAACCATTGGGTTGCTGAACAACACACGGCCGCTTAAATGACAGCAACAGTTTTTGGCCTCACCGAGTGACCCCTGCTGCGACGTCCCCTTGCTGTGCTGCGACCTGGCCCCGGTAATGTTTGTGCCTATGCCACTCCCAGGTGAAGAGCCTGCCACCTCTCTGTCTGACATACTGTTTGTTCTAAAATGTACAGACAAATGTTTGATGAAGATATCTGTATATGATAAATACAAAACCCTGTAATTGACGCCAAATGAACCCAGTAACAAGCTTGGTAACCCTTGGATATAAATTGGCCTCCACAAATGGGCAGGAAAAATTGACTTGTATGTGCCGTTTAAAAAACTCTGTTTTATTTTACTGAATATAAAAGCACAAACAGGCTTTTAAATTAAAACTTCGGATATGAATTAGGCAACAGAATTTCTTCTGTGGCGGTGAAAAACAAAGTTTCTTTTACTGAGCACAACTGCAGAACAACGCTTAATTAACCCCTGGATGTAAATTGCGCAAAAGAATTGAGCAAACACAAACTACTAGCTTTGTAGCGTGTTACAATTGCGTGTTTTCTACGTCACACAACAAGAGATAAAATTGTAATTAACCTTTGCTTGTGATTTATGCTACAGGAAAAATTTATATATTTTGGCGTTGAAAATGACGGTTTCTTGGGATCACCACAGCTGAAAAACAACGTTTAATTTTAAACCCCGGGATGTAAATTCCCCAAACAATTACCACCACAAACTGAGCTTTGTAGCATTTTACAATGGCGTTTTTTAGCCACACAACAAGAGATAAAATTGTAAAAAACCTTTTTGCTTGTAAATTTTATGCTACGGGAAAAATGTAAATTTTTTGGCGTTGAAAATGAGGGTTTTCTTGGAGTCCCCCTACACGAATAACAACCTTAAAAAACCCCGGATGTAAATTGGCCAAAAAATTTGAGCAGCCAAAAATAAGGGGTTTTTGTTTTGTAAAAACGCGTTTTTTTTAAATAATACAACAGAACTGCTTAGACCCCTTTTGGGTATTCAATTTGTACAGATAGGATTAAATTTATATGCAGCGCAGTGGACGCACACTGGGTTTTAATACATTAAAACCCCAAAAAAAACAGAAATAAACGTTAAGAGAAAAAAGTCTCTGAACAAGCAAAAGGCACCCCACAAAAACCTGAAAAAAAACAGTTTTTTTCACAACAATCAGCCTCGCGCACCTTCCCTGATCAGTACAGTGGGGCGGTAAAGGGGCTCCCCCCGCGTCGCGCCCGACTTATAAGGGGTACGCACAGAATCCCCCGGTCTCGATTGGTTTATCCTGCACAGTCATGCAGGCTATGCCCTTCTTCCCCCCAATGCTTTTCCCCAGTAGCGGATGTGCTCCAGGGCCCTTTTTTTTCAATCAAAAGCACACTTCGTTCACACCGAAGTACCCCAAACTTCGCTTCGTTCAGAAACCCAAGTTTTCCTGAAATTCTAAACGAAATTTTCCCTTTTGTTAGAACAATTCCGCCCCTCCCCTTAGCACACCACATTATTAGAATAACACAAAGATCTTTGAAAGGCAAAACTTTTGGGGCGAACAGGAGAACAGCCAAACCCTATTAAAGGTGGTGCCGAGCCGTGTTGCGATTGGCACAGACGCACCTGTAGTATGAAAATGTAAAAGAAAGCCAGACCAGGGGAAAGGTGTGCCTGAGCCAACTTGTGGTATTGGCTCTACACGCCCGTATTAGACCTGCAGAAGAACAGCCAACCAGGTAAAGGTTGCCTGAGCCCGACTTGTGGGATTGGGCTCACACTGCCCCGTATGTGTGACCTGCAGAAGAAAAGCAAAACCAGGGTAAAGGTGGTGCCAGAGCCAGACTTGTCGTATTGGCTCTACACTGCCCTGTATGTGTGGACCTGCAGAAGAACAGCCAGACCAGGGTAAAGGTGGCGCCTGAGCCAGACTTGTGGTATTGGCTCTACACTGTCCTGTATGTATGACCTGCAGAAGAACAGTTTCATACATTCTGGTGCAGTCTATATTACCTTAAAGCAATTTAGAGCTAGTCTATCAGGGCCAGAAGTGCCGCCCAAAATTTCTTGAATTTTTTTTTTTTAATTAGCTAAATGAGACCATCTCCTAACGTTTAGAATGCACATGTCCAACTGTTTTTCTGGGTTTTTTAGCGCAACTTATGGATCTCTAACAAGGAGCTTAATGGCAAAGTTCCCAACAGGTGTTTGATCCCTGACTCACCCAATAAATTTAGGGAATCAATTTGAATTGGGATTTAAACAGTACTCCTCATCAATTTTAGGCAATTGATTGTTTTTATTGTACTTAAATTAAAAAAAAATAATCAAAACCCTACATATTTGGTATCACTGGAATTGTACGAACCTCAAATAGACATCATTTATACCAGAGGGTGAATGACGTAAAAAAAAAAAAAAAAAACACAAATAGGGCAAGTTTTTTGTCACATATCACCCTGTTTCATAGTACATGCTCTTGTATTGTCAGTGGCACCATTAAAAAGTACTTTTTACATGTCTATGAAATGGATATAAAAAGGATGTTTATGAAAATAAAAAAGCTATGACTCCTGGAAGGCAGAGAAGAAAAATATGAAGAGCCCAAAAATTATGTCCAGCTGTCATTAAGGGGTTAAAAAAAATACAGAACAGTTAAAGGGTAAATTGACCCCTTCACAACATGGGGCATGGCTTTAATTAGGGCATGTTCTGGGTATGTTCTCATGCGCTTATGAGGTAAATAATTTCTACTCTGATCTTGTCCCAGTTATAAGTAGTGTACTTCAAGGCTCAGTACTGGGTCTGCCTTTATTTAATTTATTTCGTAATTATATAGTGAAGGGGATTATTAGCACTATTTACATTTTTGCAGATAATACTAAGCTATGTAGTGTAGTGCAATCTATGGGAGATGCTCATAAATCGCAAGCAGACCTGGACACATGGGGCCACATGTATGAAACTGTTTAAGTCTATAACTCACTCTTTTGCCCAGAGTAACCTATAGGCAAAAAGGGAGTTTTTGCCCTAAACAGGTTCATACATGTGGCCCATGGAGTGTTTGGGCATCCAGTCATGGCCATCTTTTCCATTGGGCACACTAGGCAGTTGCCCAGGGGCTCCACAAGTAAAGGGGCCCCCAAGTGGGGTTTTGTAAAAGCACAGTAATGCAGAAATGTACCCGGAACCCTTGGGTTAGCTTTGCTTATTTAACTTTTGTGTGTTTTTGGATGTAAAACATTAAAAACCTTGGGAGAAGGGGGCCAAAGGGTCCCTACCACATTCTTGTAGGCTACCCTGTC
>JAODAL010064776.1:0-18540 GCA_025379985.1 Phyllomedusa bahiana
ATGATGTAAAAGGAAATTTTGTTTTGGGCAGAGGTGGGGGACCCTTTGACGGGCCTGAAATGGGGAGGGGGGCCCCCACTGGGTGCTGCTGCTTTTTGCGCACGGGATGGCCCCCCCACATCAGAGACAAACTTTTCTTCCCGGCCCAAACTGTATAGTAACGAAAAATAAATATTTTGAATAAAGGGCTGGGGTTCCCAAAATTTAAAGGCCCTTTGTAAAACCGTTTTATTTTTGTGCCCCCAGATACTACCAAAACCATTTGGGCCTCCTCTGGTGCCCTTGTAAAAAAACGCCAAAACCGCCTGCCCCTGCTACTTTCGGGGACCCTCAAAGTGGGGGGCCCAAAAATCGTGGCCGTTTGGCTCCCGACCTCGCACCCCTGCCCCCCCTGACCTCACGGCCACACTACCGACTTGCCAGCTGCACCCCCCTGCCTGCGCGCAAGCTGCCGCTCCCCCTTCCCCGAGATGATGTTTAAAGATGAGAACCCCTTTTCCTTTCCCAGGGCCAGGGCAATGATACCCAAAGGGTTGGCAAACCGCCTATGGCGCCATTTCCCACCCCCGGCCCAAAAAAGGGGGCACAAGGAGGAAAGGGAGGGGGGCTAAATTTTTTCCTTTTCGAGGGCACTTTTTGCCTTTTTTAAAAAACTGGGGTTACCAAAAACCTTGTCCCACCCGTTGCTTGCTTCACCCACTCCCCAAGTGCGATGGGGCACTTTCCGATTATTTTTTCCCTGTCACCATTGTCCTCCTCAATTTTTGTCCCCTGTACAGAGCCAAACCGCTCGCAACAAAAACCCCCCCCCCCATGCCATCCCCCTAAATCACTACTTGCCAGCTCTTTGCTCCCCAAACTTCCTCAAATATTTCCCTCACTGAAAAAGGGCGCAGGGGCCCCCACAGCACATATAATTCCCCTGGTTGGGGAACCGAACGGAACAGGGGTTTGGGGTTGAGGAACAAAGGGGGCCCTTGTTTCTGCTCCCGGCAATGCCCAACAAAAGGGTTGTGTCTTACGGTGCACTGACCCCTTTTGGCCGGGGGTTTTTCAATTTCATCGGGGAAAAAGGGTTATGACATAGTGTTTGGTAAACCCAAAAGGGCCGCTACATACAAGGGAAACTGCGGCCCTTCGTGGGGTAAACCCAAACGGGGACTTTTCCCCTTACGTGCTGCGACCTGTCCCTTTCCAGGAACTTTTTTTGCATTCTTTTTTCCCCCATGTATCAGGCACACTCCAACCCTCCCCATTTTTTAATTTTGCGCTCTAAAAACCTCTTTTTTTTAGAAAAGCCTACCAAGATCCCTAATTTTTAAACCCCCCCCCCCCAAAAATTTCTGTCACACAATTCATCATTTTCCTGCTTTTTGGCACCCCAGGTACTTTCGGGATATAAAATGTATGGTTGGAGGCAGTTTCATCCACTTTTTTTATTATACTACCCCATTTTTAAATGAAAACATGGCGGGCCCTTTGTAAACCAAGTGCTTGTCACCCTTTGTATCACCCAACCCCCTTTGAAAGTTTGTAAGTTTCTTGTGAGCGGGGACCCCAAAACTCATTTCGATTTGTAAGTCGTTTTTTAAATGAAAAAGTCGGTTTGCCCTGTTTTATACCCTCATATTGAAAAAGTGCTACTGAAAAATTTGGTGCAAAAGTAAAAAAAATTTTAATTATATTATTATAGTGGGATCTTGGCCCTCATTTCGGTTTTTTCCCAGCTGGCGCTGAAAACTCCCCTTTTCGGGTTTGCTTTTCCCCCACTTTCAGTTTTTTGGCCCATTTTTGCCCCTTTAAAAACCCAGAGGTAAAAGTGTAAGCATTCTAGTCCCCGGCCACCTGTCATCTTTTTTTCCCAAAACTAAAACACAGAAATTTATAAAGACCAAACCACCTGCCTTTTAAATTTTTTTAGCTTTGGCCAAAAGGTTCTACAAACCCTCCCAGGCCTCCCCAGCCAGGAAAACTTTTTTAAAAAACGAAATTCCCCCCAAAAAAATTTCAGGTCGAAAAGAAATTTTGGGGGCCCAAAAATTTTGCCGGCAAACTTGATGAATCTAATTTTTGAGAAATTCGCCCATCTCTACTTGGGACACTTCCATTTGGTGCATATGATATACCAGGTTATTTAACAATATGTTAAAGAGTAGTTATATTTTACAGTTTTACAGTTACAAATAAAAACCTTCTGAAAAAAACCAAAAAAAAAATGATTTTAAAACACCCCCTGAAAGGGCACATCTTCCATTTCCCTTTGCGAGACAAATCAAAATGTTAAACAAAATGAAAATAAAATATATTAAAGTGTAAAAAAAAGAGTTTATTAAAAAAAAATCACTAAAATCACTTATTTAACAATAAAAATACATTATAACTGAAATAAAATGAAATAACTACCATGTACATGGTATTGTCATGTCTGTATCCGCAAGTAAAGTCAATGCCAAAACTGCCTCAAAATGATACCAAATAAAACTATAGATGAACCGCACAAACACAAAACAACACAACACAAAATACTGATTTTCCCTACTCCCCACACCACAGGGTAAAAATTTCCGAAAAAAAAAAAAAAATCAAAAAGATAGTAGCTTATATTTTGGCCACCAAAACAAATCAGCAACCCATGTCAAAGGTCTTCAATTTCTTTTCGAGTCCCCTACACAAAGTGGTTAGGGGGGAAATTAAAAGAAAAAATTTTTATACCCCTTTTTATGTGAATTTTGGGAGGGACAATAGTTTAATTCCAAAACTAAAAAATTCACTTGGGTAAAGGACACATACCTCCTTATGTTTTAAAAACCAATTTCAACCTTTTCCTTAAAAAATGTTAATTAGCATCTTTCCAACTACAATGGTTAACATAATGGATGCTAAAATATACCATAACACTATAAATGGTGAATGGTCCATAGCTTGTGATAAATGTCTCTTTTTAATGTTTTCATTATTTACATATCTTTCTAAAAGACTGTTTATTTCCCCCACAACTGAGAATATTAGGTTTTAAAAATTTTAAAAAGTAAATTACGTTCCTTAATAAAATGGTAATTGCAGAGTGTTTCAAAAAACTATCAAAGCATAAAAAAAATTGAATTTTTTTTATCTCCCGGGGCTAAATTTCCCCAAAAACGAGTGACAAGAAAAAAAAGGGACAAAACGGAAATGTTTGGCATTGTTTTAAGGGCGAAGATCTCGCTTGTGCTAGACATCGATTCCCACCCTGGATCCCTGTTTGGACTGATTGATGGCATTGTAGTTTCATGTCATCTGGAACTACAATCATATTTTACCACCATGCTTGTGAGGACTCGACTAAATGAGAACAATTGGACCAAGGGGCGCCGCACAATTTCAAATAAATTTTTGAACAGGGCTTTTCCAGTTATATTGCGTTCTGCCTAAAAGTGTCCATAATTAAAGTGGATTGCTTAAATGTGTAGAGGTGAGCAAACACCATGTCCATGGCTCCTATTTATTGGTAAAAAGAATCCAAGCAGCTTTACTTCTTTCCAGAGAAGTTTAAACCCCAAATATTTTAAAAAAAAAACAGTTTTTTATTTGTATCCCATTTAAATAAGTTAGGAAAGGTTCTTTGTCCAAAAAAATACTTTTTAGGATTACGCTTTTTTTCAAAGTTGAATACTTTTAATGTTTTTTCTTTTTGTTTTGTTTTTTGACACGGAGAGTAAAGGAGTGTTCTGGATTTGAAATCGGGGTCCCTTTTGTCTCCAAAAAACAGTGCCATTCTGTTCCATGGCTCCTCACCATACAAGTGAAGGAGGCTGAGCTGCAATACCAGAAACAGGTTTTAGACAACAGTGGCACTTTTTTTTTTCCCAAAGCTAAACAACCCCTTTAATTTACCTTACACCTAAATAGATATGTTTCAATAGAAAATCCGTAATGCATTAAACTAAATAATCTATATAGAGTTAAAGGATATATTTTCTAATTTTTGACACAGGGCCAAATTTATTAAAAAATGCCCAGCCTAAAAATCTTTTTGTTCCCATAGCAAACCAATCAGACACAACTTTAATTTTTATATATTGTCTGAAAAAATGAAAAAAGGGGCACTTGATTGGGTTTCATGGGGAACAAGAGAGTTTTAGATTACAGATTCATACATAAGGCCCCAAAATTTTGTAAAACCAGGGATAAAATCATATCCTACTTTGGACAGATGTTTTCACACTATTAATTTTTAACTAATTGTTAAATTTCACAATTACTTTTTTTCTTACTGGTTAACACTGACCTTTTTTGTTTTTACCCTATTCCCAAATTTCAAAAAACAAAAACCCGGGGGGGACCTTGAGTTATGACCCCGGGCGAGTTTAAAGATCAGGGGCCCGGGGAAATTAAAATTTCCCGGCCTTGGGGCCCCTCTTTACCCCCCCCCGAAAAAAAAAAAAAAACCGTTGGGAAACAGATACTTTTCAAAACGGGGTTCCCCAAACTTGACGGATCAATGCCTGTTTTGGTAGCCCCTTTGCCCGAAAATTATTTCTATTTAAAGGAGTTGCCCAACAAAAGAAAATTTTTTTTTCAAATGGGGCCAAAATAAAAAAAATTTTATACACCCCAAAAGTGCCCTGTCCGTTTTGGGCCCCCCCCCCACAAAAAATTAAAGATAAAAAAAATTTTTTGGGGTTGAACGGGAAAAAAACCCAATTGTGCCTTCATTTTAAGGGGTTTCATTTTATTTTTTGGAGTTTATCCCGGGACATTTTTAAACCCAACATGTTAAAAAAGTCACTTTTGGGCCCCATATTGGGTTTTTTTTCCCCTAAAAAGGGTATTCACGAAAATAAATGTTTTAACCCCCAATCCATCATGGGTTTATGAAAGGCCCTTTTCAAACTAATCTCATCGCTTTTATGAGGAGGGGGGTTCTAGTCTGGAAAAAGGGGTGAGGGGATCGGGTGTCTATATCTCGATTTTTCAAAAGGGGATTTGATACGGTTTCCCCATAAAAAAAGGGTTTGGGAAAGTAAAAAAGAGAAGCATTTATGTTTTGGAAAAAGGTTTTTGGGAAATTGGTAATGACCGGGCCCCAGTTTATAGAAAAAAAAAAGGGGGTTATAATTTTAAAGGTTTTCGGGGGGGTGGGCAAAGGTTTTCCCGTTTGCTCCCCACGACCCCCCCCCCTTTCCCCGCCCCCGCTGGGTCCCTTTACCCCGGGCCCCCTCAAATTAAACCCCTCCACGGGTTCCCGGGGCACATGTTCGCCCGTCCCCGGGCCCCCGCACGCGTAACCCCCTGCTTAGGGCTCGGGGGCGACGGGCTGGTCTTGGGTTTAAAGGCCCCTACCCCCGGGGTAAAATTTGTCCCAATTTCCGGCCCGCTGGGGCCTAATAAGGGATACGCCCCCCCCCCCCCCTCTTGCCAGTTTGTTGGTTTTTCCTTTTCCTAATTTAGAGAGGTGTTGGAAGTCCGGCCTATTAAAACCCCTTTTTTTAAAAATCCCAAAATTCCCCCTATGTTTCCTGACCTTTCCCGTTTTTCCGCCTTTCCCTGACCCTTTGCCCGTCTTGACCCAACCCCCTGCCGCCCGTCTGAAACCCCCTGCCCGTCCCCGGCTTTTGTTTTGGATTTTTATTTTGTAACAGCCAAATTTCCCCCGGCCCGGCCCAAACGCAAAAAAAGTCACGTTCCAGGGGAAGCGACCCGGGAGCTCACCCGCAAACAAGCCCATCCCCTTTGCGGGGAGGCTCTGGTGAAAACCAAGGGGGCTACTTAACTCCCCCCCCTGGGGGGGCTTTTAAATCCCCTCGCTTTGGGGGGTTTGGGCCGCGAATCCCCCCAACCCTTAAAAGTGAAACAAACTCGGAAATGGATCCCTGTTAACTGGGGGGGAAACCCCAGGGGACGTTTTTGGGCCCCCTTTTTTTCTTTAATATATTCCCTTAATGACCTAACCAAACCCTGGATTGTACAGTAGAATAAACAATCTTGCAGTGATTTCTAAGCTCTGTAAAGGAAAAACAACACAAAAGAGGTTAAAGTTTTTATTACAAAAGGATTGGAAAAAAGGTTTGGAGGCCGTTTTGGGGGAAAAAAGTGGGGATTGGGGTTTAAAAACAAAGAAAAAAGCAAGCTTATGCCAAAGGTGAAAGGGAAAAAAAATTTCCCTTTTCCCTGTAAAAGTAAAAAAACCCGGAAAAAGGGACATGGAGAAAACCCTTTGGAACCCTTTAATTGTTTTTGCAAACCCGTGTCCCGGTAAACAGTGCCAAAGGGAAAAAAGGATCAAAAGGTTGGGATTAAAAGGGGGGCATAGTTCACTTTAAGAGAACACATTTCTACCAAAAATTTTCATGTCACAGTAAGCCCCACATGGGAAACACCGAGACAAAGTTTCGGGGGCAAACCCGTTTACAGGAAAAAAACATTGCAGAGCTTGGGAAAAAGGCCCAAAGGGGGGCAAAAAAAATTTAAAAAAGGGGCTATGGAAATGGGAATACCCAGAAAGATTGCAATATTTTGGGGTTTTTTTTTTAGAGAAAAATAGGGTTCAGGGGGGGGGGATAATAAATATGTATAAATAAATTAAAGAACCAAAAATAGGGATTTTCTCCCCCAAGATCTATTTATACCCGGGGGGGGGGGGTAAGGAACAAAGGGGGATCCTCTAGCCAAGAGGGGAAAAAACGGGGAAAAAAATTTCTACAAAAAACATAGAAAGGGTTAAATTTTTTTCTTTAAGATCAATGAACTGGAAATTCTTTCCAGAGGAAAAATTTTTCAGCTGAAATTTAGTGTCCCGGAAGGGGGGGCTGGGGCCCACAGGGGGAAAAGGAATTTGGGGGCCCACCCTAATGTACCCTTAAAAAAAAATTTCCCCCGGGCCTTTTTCAGACATAAATGCGCCCCTTTTACCAACATAATTTCAAATTGTGCAAAACAAACTTGGGAATTGTTAGTACAAAAGTAGTTTCACAATTTTTTCCCCTAAAAATATCCCTAGACCCCAGGCTAAGTTTAACTCCATCCATATCCCCCACCCCCCACATACAATATCCCCCTCCCCACATACAATATTTCCCCCTCCAAAACCCCCATTTCCCTATCCCCCTCCACCCACAAACAATATCCCCTCCCTCACTTTCAATATCTCCCCCAACCCCACATAAAAATATCCCCCCCCACCCCAAAATACAATATCCCCCCCAAAAAAGGGGGTACCCCATGGGCACGCACCTCCCACCCTTTTAAAAAAAATAAAAAAACCCACAAGAAAGTAAAAGTGTAAAATCCTATCACCCGGGGCGGTGTTTCCCCCCCACCCCTTACAATCAGGGACACATTGGCTGCCCTATACCCGCCCAAAAATAACTTACAACATTTTAAGAGCCCACACAGCCGGGCAGCACCAGCTCAGGTATAACCTAAAAAACACTGCCATAGGGAAACACGAGGGTTCAGACACCTGCTCAGGTGTATAACCTATCAAACACCGACATATAGAGGGACACACATGAGGTCAAGACACAGCTCAGGTTATAACTACAAACCACCAGCGCAATATAGAGCCCACAATAGTGGTCCAGACCACCAGCTAAGGGTTATAAACCTACAAAACACACCACATATAGAGGGAGACCACATTGAGAGTGGTCAGACACCAGCTCAGGTTCATAAGCTACAACACACCATTATAGTGGGAACAAACAACATAGAGGTCAGACCAGACACCCAGCGACTAATGGTATATAACCTAACTAATCCACCATATAGAGGGGACCACATAGAGGTTCAAGACACCTGCTCAGGTTTATACCTACAACACCGCATATTAGGAGACCACATAGAGGTCTCAGATCAGAAAGGGACACCAGTCTGGTAATAACTTACAACACAACCATATAGACGACCAACATAGAGGTCAGGGACACCAGCTCTGGTTTAATCTACAAAACCAACCATATAGAGACCACATATGAGGTCAGTCACCTGCTAAGGTCACCTTCGCCACATATACAATATAAAAAATAACCCTTGATTGTCAGGGGAACTCACAGAGTGACGGTCTGAGATCGTTACTCTTCTTTCATTGAGTCGTTCGATTCCTTTTCTTCTGCTTCTTGTCCCACGTACCGCATGATGTCTTGTCCCGGCCTCATACTATCCCTGCCAAAATTACACAAAAATCTCTGTAGAATCCTAATTTTCCAGCATTTCTTTACTATTCCCACCTCATGTACAATCTACCTGGCGGTGACCAGAGATACCGCTTGGAGGCGCCGGAGCTCGGTGCCTCGAGAGAGCGTGGACAAGCCCTAGTTTAACTAAGGGTGTTTGGAGGCGGGTGGGGAGAGGCCCACAGGTTAAACTAGATAGGCCCTATTTAGGTAGTTAGACCCCCTGCTGGATATGTTGCTCAGGCCCAGCCCCAGGTTAGGTTGGGTGGGTACATAGCCACAGGTGTGGTAGGTAAATAGCCCCAGGTAGTTAAGCATCCAGGCCCCAAGTTATGCAAGTTGAGAGGCTACTGTTAGGTTGGTGGACCCCAGTTTAGTTTAGGTGTAGGGTCAGGTGTTGGTCGTTGAGCCAAAATAGTCATCCATTTAGTTAGGCCTTGTTTGTCTGGTAGGTGTGTTGTTATGGTAGGTTGCGTTTTCCCCCGTAAAGGTAAGATGGTTGTAGGTATTTTTTTTAGGGTCCCCTTTAAATAGGCGGGCAAGCTGTTGTGTTTTAGGGACCCCACCTTTTCCTCCTTTCCTTTAGCGTCACCTATACCAGGCACGTTAGGGGTCTCCTTTAGGTACTATATCAGACAGTTAGGGGTTCTCCTTTTTAGGTATTATACAGGACAGTTTTGGGGTCTCTCATTTTAGGTAGCTAGTCAGTCTACGGGATGATGAAGTGGACGTTAGTGGCCTTCTTTTTAGGTAGTGTGCAGGAACTCTAGGGCCCACCCTTTCCTTCCCCCCCTTTAGCTACTGTGTAGTGTTGGTAGGTTTCTAGTCAGAGCCCCCCACTTAGTTGTTTAGGTATAGCCCGGGCACCCTTTGTAGCAGGCCCGCTGTAGTCCCTGTAGGTAGCAGATTACCCCCCTTTGTAGTCAGGGGCCCCCTGATAGGGTAGCTAGAAACCCCCCTTGGTAGGTTCAGGGACCCTGTAGGTAGCCCAGAGACCCCCTTGTAGGTCAGGGCCCCCTGGTTGGTAGTCAGGACCCCTCTGTGTAGTCAGGGCCCCTCTATAGGTAGTGGTAGCCCCTCCATGTAGGTTTACTTGTCAGGCCCCCTCCCTGTAGGTAGTCTGGGCCCCCTTAGATTTGCCAGGCCACAGCAGAGCTCCCCTGTAGGTAGCCAGGGCCCCCCATGTAGGTAGCCAGAGCCCACCACCATGGCTTGCCCCCCCCCATTCCCCCCACATCCCCCCATGTAGGTGGCCAGGGCACCTGTAGGTAGCCATGGGTCCCCACTCCCCTCCCTAGTGATGCCTGGGCCCTACTTGTTGCCAGGGACAAACCCCTAGTATATTGACTAGTAGCCAGGCCCCCCCCATTCTTGTAGTCTGGGACCCCCCCCCTCCTTTGTAGTCAGAGCCCACCCCACACTAGCACCCCCCCCCCTTACCTAGTACTGTCCCACACGGGTCCTCCTTAAGTACCTGTGTCCCCCCAGTAGCCAGAGAGACCCCCCCACCACGTGCACCCCACCCCCATACCACATGAGTAATTAAAGTGCCCTTCCATCATTCCCCCTCACAATAGTAACGGACCCACCCCCCCCCCTATGTTCACTAGTGAGCCTCGTGCCTCCCCTTTGTAGCCAAAGTCTTACAACCCCCTCAACCCCTGTGAGGCCACAGTTCTCCCTCTCCCCTAATAGCCAGGGCCCCCCCCTTTTCTCCTACCCTTGTATCCAGTGTCCCACACTAGGGATGTAGCACAGAGCCCACCCTTATGACGCCAGGTGTACTCCCGCTTAGCAGGATCCACCCCCAGTAGCCAGGTGCTCCCCCACCACACCCTTTTATCCCCCTACAGCCAGTGTCCCTCACGTCCTAGTAGCCAGGAGAGCCCCCCTAGCCAGGTGTCCTAGTATGCCAGAGCCTCCCTAAGCCAGTGTCCCCCCCATAGTTTGCCAGGGCCCCACCCCCCTTAGCCAGCTTTGTCCGACCATTGCAGACTGGGCCCCCTTACCACCCTTAGCCACCGCTTAGAACAGCTGTCCCCCTTAGTAGCCAGGCCCCCCATTAGCACAGTGTCCCCCCAAAGTAGCCAGGGGCTCCCCTTAGCATCCGGGCCCCCCCTTAGCCAGTCCCCCCCTCCATAGATGCCAGGGCCCCCCTTAGCCAGGGTCCCGCCCATAGCAGCCAGGGCCCTCCTTAGGCCAGTGTCCCACAATAGTGCAGACAGTAGCCCCCCTTAGCCAGTGTCTCCCCGTCTCCCCCCATTAGTAACCAGGGGCCCCCCTTTGCCCAGTGTCCCCCCATTAAGTAGCCAGGGCCTCTCCCCCATCGCCCCTCCTTCATAGCATGTTTTGTCCCCCCCCATGGAGCCTGGGGGCCCCCCCCCCCCCTTAGCCCCACCTTAGCACAGTGTCCCCCAAATAGTAGCCAGGGGCCCCCATTCCCCCCCCTCCCCCTCATTAACAGATGCCCCCCATAGTTAGCTCTGGGCATCACTTAGCCAGTGTTCCCCTTCATAGTAGCCAAGGGCCCCCCCTTAAACCAGTCCCCCCCATAGATAGCCAGGAGCCCCCCTTAGCCATTCCCCAAATAGTAGCCAGAGCCCCCCTGTGGTAGTTTAAAAAAAAAAAAAAAATCTATAACTTACTTGCTCCCGGTCCACTCCTCTGGACAGTCACGGCCGCTCCGTGCTGCCGCCCGGCTCGTACTGGCCGCCCTGCATAGGCGGCAGCGGTGAAGTGTGTCCACCGAGTGCCTACAGTCATCAGTAGGGGCCGTGCGCCGGCAGGCTGAATGGCCCTAATGCGTTAAGCCTGCCGGGCGAGATCAGCGGACGGAGCGCTAGTGGCGCTGTGCTCCGCTGACACCGTGCAGCCCCAGGATTCGGGGACATTAGTCCCCCAACTCCCGGGCGGTCTCTGAGCGCTCGGGACGCGGGTCCCGGGCGTTCAGTCTGTACTGGCATTGCTGTAACGGGCCCCGGGGAGCGACGGAAACTGCCCTCCGGGGCCCGCAGTGGCTCGGGGCCCACCGGGTGATTCCCTGGTCCCCCGGCGGCCCAGTCCGAGCCTGTGCTGAATTCACTAACAGAGTTCAAAAAGGGTCTGGATGCATTTCTAGGTTTTTAATAATAAAAACAAGTTATAATGACTAGGATTCTGGAGAAGGGTCGTCGATCCAGTGATTTATTCTGATTGCCAGATTGGAGTCGGGAAGGAATTTTTTTCCTAAAATAAGGACAATTGGCTTCTACCTCATGGGGGTTTTTGCCTTCCTCTGGATCAACACTGTAGCACTATAGGCTGAACTTGATGGACGTATGTCTTTTTTCAGCCTTACAAACTATGTAACTATATAACTACTATATAGTGACTAATACCACCATAATGTTAGTGAGCAAACCAGTATACCAAGACCAATATTACCAATAACAACAATATACAAAGACCAAATAATACCCTATATATCACCACCAAATAGTGACTAATACCACCATAATGTTACTGACCAAACCAATATAGTAAGCCCAATAATACCAATAACAATAATATACAAGGTCCAAATAGTACCGCCACACCATGATCACATTTTACCACCATAAACATTTTGAATAATACCATCATACTGTTACTGAATATAAACCGTTACACTAAGACCTCTATTACCACCATACAGTGACCATATAGTGGTAGATAGCAGTGTACATAGGCTTTGTAGTCGTATAAGTGTTTACAAGGCAGTTACATTTAGGGACTTGCAGGTGACGTCTTAACTGATGAGTCGTTTCCCTTTTCATACTTTTTAATTCAGTCCAGAATGCCATGATGACATCAGAATACCTGCCGAAATTACCATGTAAGACTCCAAACAGTGAAAGCGCCCACAGCAAATTATTAGGCCCCCATTTGTGCCACCATTTGGCAGGTAGGGAGGTAGATAGGCCCCCTTATGGTAGGTTACTTAGTGCTCAATTTAACTCCTTCTTAACCCACCTATCAAAATAGTTGGGAAAAAGATCTCCAACGCCCCTTTAAGGAAGAAGATTGGGGGAAAGCATGCATCCTAGCTCACAGGGCGTCGATCTCCTGTTGGATTCAAGAACACAATTTTAAAGTATTGTCTAGATGGTACAAGGTGCCAACCCTCTTAAATAAACTGTATCCCTCAATCCCATCATGTTGTTGGAGATGCGGGAAAATTCCGATTTCTATGACTCATATGTGGTGGGAAAGTGCAGAAATCCAATCCTATTCGACCAAGGTGATCGAAATCATAGCAATAATAATAATCTTTATTTATATAGCGCCAACATATTCCTCAGCACTTTACAATTTAGGGGGTATAAGTACAAAACAAAAACAAACATAATACTGAAAAAGCTGCAGTACTTACAGATCAGACACAAGGGGCGACATGTATGAAGATCGGCGTGTCGGAGCGCCCGTTTTCGAGCGCTCAAACGTGAAAGCAGTAGGACTGCGACTCACCTGTATCACCGTGGTTCGGAAGATTCACCGCCCGAGGAGGTGCGCTCATACATGCGGTGAAACGTTCCCTGCGCCTCGCCAGTGTGTGAGGCGCAGTGCGGGACTTAGGCGCAGAAGGCTGCGCCTAACAAGTATTCCGATTCCAGACAGGCTGGAAAACAGCGAAAATCATTAAACATATAGTGAATAGCAAAAAAGTTTTTTAAATGAATGAATAGATAAATAGAAAAATCAAAGCTGTCTAAATGTATTGAAAAAGTTGATCATTTAAAATCAAAGGGAAAATATATAACATCGCTAAAGAAATAAATATCAGCTCTCAGCTCCGTGAGGTATGGAGTATGAATCAAAAAAATTGTTTTTATTAGGTGTAAAACATTATCTGAAAAAGAGCTCAAACCTTCTAAAAAATACCTAAATAAAATCAATAACAAAAAATCAATAACTGCGCAACATCAGGAATTGGGATATTGAAATTGCCGGGAAATACAGTAATTCAAATTCTGTAAGCGCTTCTCATTGGTCGGCAGAAACCAGCCAATCAGAATAGGAGCGACAGTGACCCATTATAACCTATGGAGTAGTATTGACCAATCAAATGAAAAGTTCAAAATACAGTAAAAAAGGCAGAAAAGAGCTGATTGGTTGAGCTAGCGGGGGCTTGGCTATCCCGGCCAATCAGAGTGCAAGCTACTTTGTTCCATTGTAGTCTATGGAGAGAGATGGGGGCACTGAAATCTCAGCTCTCAGTTCCGTGAGACATGGAGTATGATTAAAAAAATAGTTTTTTATTAGGTGTAAAATATTATCTGAAAAAGAGCTAAAACCTTCTAAAAACATACATCAATCAAATCACTAACAACGCGTTAGTCGCCGAGACCCGTGCTACATCAGGAATTGGGATATTGTAAATTGCCGGGAAAGACAGTAATTCAAATTCTGTAAGCTCTTCTCATTGGTCGGCAGAAACCAACCAATCAGAATATGAGCGACAGTGTACCATTATAACCTATGGAGAAGTATTGACCAATCACATGAAAAGGCGGGACAGTTCAAAATACAGTAAAAAAGGCAGAAAAATTGCTGATTGGTTGAGACCAAGCGGCAGATAGGAATCCACCAATCATATGTAGTGCGTCGATTTTGAGTGTAGCAAGAAGGGCGACATAGAAGGGCGTCCTAAAAGTTATTACTGTCTATGGAAATATCTAGTACTGTGATTGGTTGGGCGGAAGGAGGGGCTCATCCTGCTTAGCCAATCAGCGGGTGAGCTACTTATCTCATACAGTTCTATGGGGAAAAGAAATGCAGAGCGAGCTCTGTTTGTGATTGGCTCAGTTAAAAGAGGCGCGATTATTTGGGCCAATGGGAGAGCGAGCGATGCTCTTATGGTTTTCTAATGCAATCTATAATAAAACTGTACATGCCCGAAATCAAATGATAAGACTCACGAAGTTTTACCGATCTGTATATAAAATGAACAATAATATGGGGGTAACGAAAATAAACAAATAAAAATGAATTCAATGAATTCATTTTTATTTCTCTATTTTCGTTACACCCATATTATTGATCATTGGCTAATGAAAATAAAGAAATAAAAATGAACTGATTTAATTCATTTTTATTTCTTTATTTTTGTCAGTTCGGTTTGTCTGACTGAGGGAGAGGTGGAAAGTCTGTGCTCCAGCATACAGTCTGCCGTATGCCCATTCCCTTGATCTGGGTGAGGAGTGAAACCCAGGAACAATTACAGACCAAGAGACTGAGTTATCCACAAGGACTGTGTGTTTTCTGTTGCGGGGCTGAAGTTAAGCCCGTATGTGTTTTTTATCTCTGTGTGAACTGTGGCTAAATAAAAGCCAAAAGTCTTAAATCGTATGACGAGGACAATATATTTGTGCTACCACTGAGTTAAATCCCCACAAGTGGTGGAGGATGAGGGCACAGACCCGCCATCTATGTCCTGGGTCAAAGCAGCAGTGCAGATCCATGCTGCAACAGCTAACATGGAGAAGCTCAGTAAGAACCTGGTTCAGGCGAATCTGCAGCAGCAGTAAACCATAGCACAGCAGCAAAAAGCTCATGCGGAAGCCATGCAGGCGCAGAAACAGGCCATGGAACAGCAGCAGAAAGCTCATACTGAAGCCATGCAGGCACAGCAAGCAACCAAGCAGCTGCTGATACAACAGATGGCCCCATTGATGGATTCCACGTGGGCCCGGGAAACTCCAGCTCCACCAACATGTGATAAGGGTCATCGGGCTAGAAGAATCGTCAGGGAAGGTCTCCAAAAGATGACTCCAGAGGATGACATCGAGCAGAGTTCCTAGCGTGTGTTGGTGTGACTTTGGAGGTTCGGGCTCAGAGTGTAAACCCTGGACATACAGTAGGGCCAAACCTCCGAGGTCACAGATATTTGACTTATTAAATCTAGTCCAGAAATGACTGCAGATGGAGATATGCTTCCCAGCGCAAATGGTGGAGCGGGTGGTTATGGACCGATTTATGCACTCTCTTCCGCAATCTGTACAGTGCTGGGTTGCGCAGGGTGACCCCCAGACAGCAGATGACCTAATGGGACTGGTAGAGAAGTTCCACGCTATGAAGAGATCCTTGGGTGGCCCAGGGAACCTGAAATCCCCATACTGGAAGGGCCAGAGAGACTGGGACATCCAGAAGCCAGGAGCCAAGACTCCCCGGGTGGGTCGTGCCAAGGCCAGGGGAGGCTCAGACCCGGTGCCCAAGAGGATGCCCCGGGATATTATGTGCTGGAGATGTCAGAGCCCGGAACATATAGAAGCCCAGTGCCCTCTCACTTCGGAACCCATACACTCCTGCGCACCCCACCGCTGTTCCCTCTTTGCGCAGCCGGCATGCAGCACCGTGTCAACCAATGGGGAGGTATACTGTGGCTTCTCTGCTGGTGTCAACAGGTATTGAGTTAATATGCAGTTTTTTATCATCTAATTGTTCCCCTAGCAGTGGGTGTGTGAGCTACTGCTCAGTAATTAGCTGCACCTGTTAATTTTTCCCAGGTAGCATATAGGCCAGAGATGCCTGCTACTAGGTTCAGTCTACTCCAGACACTGAGCTGTGAATATGGCCCAAAAAATTGTTATGTCAATGGGGAGAACCCCAAATGTAGAAAATTACAGTAAATGGTACCATGGTCCCGGGACTATTGGACTCAGGGAGTTTGGTCACCCTTATCTTGGCCTCGCTCCCACATGTGTTGGTCCCTGGGAAAAAGCTGGGGGTCACATGTTTCCACTGGGACACCAGGGTTTACCCAGTGAACCAGGTTAACGATGAGACAGGATGGGATATCGTATAACACAATGTTGGGGTCGTGCAATGCCTATTGCACGATGTGATTGTGGGATGTGACTGCCCATTGTTCTGGGACCTGTGGCGAAAACTGGCTCTGCCAAGTCACCCAGGGTGCCTGGACAAGGCCGCTGATGGGGAACCTAAGATAATTCCAGAGTTTCCTTTCTCAGTGATGGTAGGGGACAATGAGAAAGTTGTCTTCTCAGAAGAGACTGTCCCTGATTTTGGAATATCCAGACAAAATTTTGGTACCGCCCAACTCCAGGACTTGACCTTAAAAGGGGCACAGGAAAATGTGACGATCCTCAATAGGGTACCCCAGGAGTCAGGAGCAGAGGATCGGTTTCCACACTTTGCCCTTAATCCCGATTTATTATACCAGGTGACCAAAATCAGGGACGAGGTGCTGGAACAGCTATTAGTCCCGGAACCCTATAGGCATATGGTCCTGGATATGGCCCACTTCCATTTGTTGGGGGGTCATTTAGGGACAGACAAAACGATTGAGAGGGTACTACAGCGTTTCTGTTGGCCCAGGTGTTACCAGGAAATTAGGGATTTCTGCCAATCCTGTCCCATCTGCCAGGTCACTTCCCTGGTAACACATTTCCGTAGCCCTCTGGTTCCATTACCAATCATTGAGGTTCCCTTTGATAGGATAGGGATGGATCTGGTAGGGCCATCAGTGAAGTCAGCAAGAGGTCATCAGTACATCTTGGTCATTGTTGATTATGCCACCCGTTACCTGTAAGCCAATCCTCTACGGAACCCTTCATCCCGAAACATCGCAAGGAAGTTGCTCTATGTCTTCTCCCGAACAGAAATTCCCAAGGAAATCTTGACAGATCAGGGAACCCCCTTCATATCGAAGGTAATGAGGGAGCTGTGCAAAGTGTAAAAGGTTACACAACTGCGCACTTCAGTCTAAGATCCTCAGACAGTGGGTCTCGTTGAGCGCTTTAACAAGACCCTGAAGGCCATGCTGAGGAAAGTGGTAGAGAAGGATGGGAGAGATTGGGACTGTCTCTTACCTTACTTCCTGTTCTCGATTAGAGAGGTGCCTCAATTCTCCACTTGGTTTTCACCCTTCTAGCTTTTGTATGGTCGGCATCCTAGAGGTCTCTTAGATGTGGTAAAAGAAACTTGGGAGAGTCAGGTCACACCCTATAAGAGCATAGTGAAGCATGTGGACCAAATGCAGTAAAAGATGTCCAGAGTGATGCCAATCGTCAAGGGACATCTTCTCCAGGCACAAGAAGACCAGGCCCGGGTCTATAATAGGTCGGCCAGGTTCTGGCTATTTAACCCAGGAGATAGGGTACTAGTGTTAGTACCCACTTTTGAAAGCAAGTTCCTCGCTAAGTGGCAGGGTCCCTACGAAATAGTGGAAAAGGTGGGGGAGGTTAATTATAAGATTCACCAACCAGGGAAGAGGAAGCCCCTCCAAATTTACCAGGTCAGTCTGAAAAAAACCTTGGAAGGAGAGAGAGGTTTCTTGCCTGGCGACCAAATCGGTGACCAACATATAAGCTGTAAAAATCTCAGAGACCCTATCCCCCTCCCAAAAGCAACAATGTAGGTAACTACTACAGAGGCTCTTCCTTGTATAACCCTCTCATCCAAGAGAGATCTGAACTGCAGCAAGTTAATATACCCTGCACTGACACTGTATTTTTTTGTGCCTGCTATCTCTTCTGATAAAAAAATCTACTTGCCTGCACATAACAACTATCAGTGCACATAAGAGTCAACAAAGAGCTCCCCTACATCAAGACCTCAACCTTTGGCTCTTGCTTGTACAACCCTCTCAGCCAAGAGGGATCTGAACTGCTGCAAGCTAATACACCCTGCACTGCTTCTGTATTCTCTGTGTCTGCTATCTCATCTGAGGAATCCCCTATTTGCCTGCACACAGCAGCTATCAGTGCACACAGGACTCAACTAAGTGCTCCCTCACACCAGAACCTCAGCCTCTGGCTCTTCCTTGTATAACCCTCTCAGCCAAGAGAGAGATCTGAACTGCCGCAAAATACCATATCCAGCACTGTCTCTTTATTATCCATGCCTGCTATCTCTTCTGGAGAACCATCTACTTGCCTACACAAAGCAGCTATCAGTGCACACAAGATTCAACAAAGAGCTCTCTCATATCAGGACCTCAACCTCTGGCTCATTCTTGTATAACCCTATTAGCCAAGGGGGATCTGAATTGCTGCAAGTTAACATACCCTGCACTGACTCTTTATTGCCTGTGCCTGCTACCCCTCCTGGAGAATCATCTACTTGCCTGCACATAACAGATATCAGCACACACAAGTTTCAACAAAGAGCTCCCTCACATCAGGACCCCAGCTGCTGACTTTTCCTAGTATAACCCTGTGCAACCCTACCATACCGCTGTTCTCAATTTCTGCGGCTGTCTGCAGTGGCTTTACTCAATCATCCTTACCCGGTGTGACCATACAAGCTACCAATACCTAGACAGATTCCATCTGAACATCGCTCTCCCTGCTGCAAACTCATTGGTTGAATCTACATTTAATCCTTATTTTGGGGATTTCAATAGCTA
>JAODAL010064777.1:0-18538 GCA_025379985.1 Phyllomedusa bahiana
AAGCATTTGTGTGTTCATACTAAAACACAGCATTGTATGAAGACCAAACCAAGCTTGCTCTGCATATTTAAGCATGGCACAACGTTCTACAGCACCCTACAGGCTCTGTGCAGCCAGGAAATAGCTGTTTTTTAACGCGATTCGTCCCGAAGTAATTCGGACCAAAACGGATTTTGTTGGAAAATTCGGCAAAGTCGGCGAACCGAATTTTTGAGAAATTCGCCCAACTCTACCTATTCTATACATAATAAGTAAATACACTATAAAGACATTATAAAGTGGACAACCACTTTAAGGGGGTTAAGGTGCTAGCCACTCTTAACTTGCTTCAGGGATACATGGGGGGCTAACTGTAAAGCCACCAATAGATGAGTTTTAGGTGCAAGTATTAGGAACTTTACAGGTTTAATTGTGCTTAGAAGTGCAATCCCTTTCAGCCAACCAGGCCCTCTTTATATAGTACAAGAACAATATAATGTAACCAAGTTAACAACTATTGAAACCAAATTAAAATTGATTGTCCCAATGTGTGTAGTTGCCAGTAGCAGCAGAAATAACATCATATAAATACAATAAGACACATATACATACATATACATTCAGCAGCTATTAAGGTACGTGTGTATCTAAAGAAAAAAAAAATTGGCAATGACTATTAGAATGATCACATCATATTATAAAAAAAAACTCACATAAACAGACTAGCAGGTCTATCCGATAGATAAGCTCTGCACAACACAGCCCGTGGGAGGCTTGCAACCCACCAAAGGGTTTCCAGTGGCCCACAAAGGGGTGGGGCTTTGCTAAACCCACCCAAAATTTGGTGGTACCATCCAATTTGCTTGTGGTACTGCCTGGTTTGTGGATATTTCTGGGTCATCTGGAGGTGGTCCCAGGTAGTTTTAGCCTCCACATCTTGCTAAGTTATGCAGGCATGTGATGGATTGACTGCATGAGTGAACTGTAGCTGAGTTACACAGTAATTTGCCCGCATAGAATGTATTACTTGTATATATTTCTGTTGTGGTCCTGTATTACCATAAATTGTAAATAAATTGTAAATAACTTATTATTAAATTGTTTGTGTCCTATTGGTAGAATAGCAGACAAGCAGTAGAATATATACACATTTATAGGTATAATTTGTTATGGACTAGGGGAAGGCTTTAGGGGGAGAACTTTAATCTCTTGCTTTTATTGCTTTATACACCATGTAAAGTTGGAATGCATGCCTACCTGAGGAAATGACTTTAAAATCCAGGATAGAGTGCGTAATATTTAGTATTTCTTAAGCAAAATTCTAAATACAGATAAAAATATTTTGGACTTATCAGATTTACTTAAGTGGGTTAAATCTTAAATAAGTATCTTCAGTTACTAAAGTAGAATACAAGTTTCTCTTTTTAATTCCTGACCTGGAGAGCGCTGTATGAAGTTCATCCAATTACAACAGGGACTCTATTAGTTTGTACTGATAGGGACATCTGTGACCTAAGCTGCTGAGTGGATTGGTGTGTCTACTGTGGTTTACTATTTCTTTGATCACATCTTAGTAGTCCCCGGAGTCGATTGCTAAGGTCTTAACTAGTGTTGAGCGATTGCGTTGGCTATCGAGATCGATCGATAATCGATTGGGCCGAAATGAGGGGGGGGGGGGGGGGGGGGGGGGGGTTTTGATAGTGACATCGATTATGAGCGATTACCTTTAAAAGTCTAGGGGAGAGAAAACAACACCTTCTTTATTACACCCAAACAAGGCTGGAGAAGCTAAAAATTAACTCCCAACATCAAATGGATACGGCTAAACTTGGGCAACACCCTTGGTTATAAAATCACAGAAAAAAAGTACAGACCATTCACTATCCCGTCTTGTACCACACCTGACCCTTAAACCTGCATCACCCAAAAATTTAAAAAAGGCCAAAGGCAGTAGATTTGAACCATCATCTTACTTAACGGACATTAAATTCCCCTGCCCCGGGAAGCACATGGGGCCCCAAACCTGCATGACCCCCAGATTTAAAAAGTGCCGCAAAAAGGAGTCTTTAAAACCACCATTTTATTGAACGGACACTAACATACTGTCCTGCCCCGCAGAATGCCCATTAAACCTGTCTGACCCACTTTTTTAAAAAGGCCCGAAAAAGATCTTTCAACCACCATTTATTTCATGACTTTACTATACCTGTCCGGGCCACAGCATACCCCCAAAACCTGCATACCCCAACATTTAAAAACCCGGGAGAAAGGAGACTTTCAACCCCATTTTATTTCACTGACTTTTGACTATACCTGCCTCCACAATGAGCCCCAAACTTGCTGACCCCCACATTTAAAAAGTGCTGGAAAAAGGAGTCTTTAAACCACCATTTTTTTCACGGACATTGACTAACCTTCCTGGCCACAGCTGACCCCCAAAACCCTCATGACCCCCACTTTAAAAAGTGCCGGAAAAAGGGAAATTTTTTCAACCACCTTTTTATTTTTCACTGGACATGACTATCCCTGCCGGGGCCACAGCATGACCCCAAACCTGCATCCCCCCACATTTAAAAAGGCCGAAAAAGGGTCTTTTAAACCCACCATTTTATTTTCACGGGACATTACTA
Organism: Phyllomedusa bahiana; assembly: GCA_025379985.1. Classification (NCBI taxonomy): domain Eukaryota; kingdom Metazoa; phylum Chordata; class Amphibia; order Anura; family Hylidae; genus Phyllomedusa; species Phyllomedusa bahiana. Next base: position 2,610 of record JAODAL010064777.1, read on the forward strand.
TCCCTGCCTGGGCCACAGCATGACCCCAAACCTCATACCCCCCACATTTTAAAAAGGCAAAAAAGGGAGCCCTTTCAACCCCCATTTTATTTTCACTGGACATTGACTATCCTGCCGGGCCCAGCATGAGCCCCAAACCTGCATGACCCCCCACATTTAAAAAGTGCCGGAAAAAGGATCTTTAAAACCACCATTTTATTAACTGGACTTTGACAAACCTTCCGGCCACAGCAGACCTAGGGCCGGTTTTACAGTGGGGCGGTAAAGCCCAGGCTGGCGTCCTTTCATCATTAACACGCGGGTTTAAAATGCCCTGATACGCAGCAACAAAACTTTCTCTGAAGCAGATGCGGAAGCGGAAGTGTGAAAACCCACCCTTCCTCTGTACACACAATACCTGGTAGCGTTGCCCCCCCCGTATGAGTTGACCAATTGACTTCACTTGGAAATACGGGGGTTAACCCCTTTTACACCCAGGTCCCCTTTTTATTTTGGGCATTCTTTTTCTAAATTTTTACCAAAACGTGCTGGGGGAAATGGTCTTGTACTTTGTTCTCTGTCTTGCTCCATACTCCATTTTCCTGAATAACCTACATCTGGTCAATTTTTCCTGACCTCCCTTTACAATTCAGAGAATTTTTTTTTAACACTATTTTGTACATGCAAGTTTTTTAGTATTTTAATTCTAAACACTTTTTTAAAATAGATGGAATCCCACCATGTCTTTTTTTCCCTTTTTTTCATTGTATTAAATGGTTCTCAATACAATTGATAGCTATGTTAAAGATCTTGCAAAAACAAGTCTTTTGCAATATGTGTCCATTAACAGTGTCCTACCTTTTCCTTTTTTTCTGACAGCCCCATCACCCTTGAGCCACTCTTACAATTGTGAAGAACAAAGTCTGTTAAAAAAAATTTTTTTTTAGATAGGACCTGTATAAGCTGCATGTCACACAAAACCCCCAAAAATTCAAAGCATGACCCTTGAGCCACTTTGGCAATTGTGAAAAACAAATGTCTGTTAAAAAACAAAATTTTTTAGAAAGACCGTAGTATAGCTGCATGTCACAGCAAAATCCCCCCAAAAATTCAAACAGCCCCTTGAGCCACTTTGGTAAAATTGTGAAAAACAAATGCGTTAGAAAAAAAAATTTTTTTAGAAAGGCCCTGATATACGCATTCCAGCAAAAGCCCCCAAAAATTTCAAAGCATCCCCTTGAGCCATTTTGGGAAATTTGTAAGAAAAAATGCTTTAGAAACAACATTTTTTTATAATAGGATCTTTAGTTTTTCTGCATTTCAAAGCACAACCCAAAAAATTAAAAAAATGACTTCCAGCCACTGTTAAAAATTGTGGGGGGAAAAGCCACTTTGAACCACTTTCTATTCCAAAGGACCCTAATTTAGCTGATCTCACACAACAGACCCCAAAAAAATTATAAATATGACTTCTCACCATATTTAAAAATTTTTTGAGGGGGAAAAGCCACTTAAATCACATTTCTGTTTTCCCAAAAAAAACCCTGATTATTTCGTTCCACAGCAACATACCTCAAAACCCCTTTACAATGCGAAAACTTCTAAGATAAAGTGAGTAAATGGAATACGGGGTTGCATGAAACCCTTTCTGTCTTTTACATCTCCTCACGCAAAACCATCAAAAAAACTGTTTGGGGGAAAAAAAATAAAAATTTCAGTAAGAAATGAAACATTTTAAAAAAAAAATTTTCAAAGCCATTTTTTGTTTGAAAAGGAAGTGAATAACGGCAACTAATCGGTGACCTCGGCAATTGGGGCCACAACACACAAGATCCTCCTGATTCATCTTTATGAAAGTCAACATCCCCATTATCTGTGGAAAGCCGGTCTTTGTCCCGTAAAGACTCCTCCACTGTGCTGAAGGTCCGCTCAATATGACCTGGGTGCTGGGCAGGACAAAACCTCTATGGGGTGACAGCCAGCTCGGCCAATCGTCCATTTGGAACCCAGAAGTCTATTGGGGCCGGGCAATGCAAAAACATCAGTGGGTTTAACGCAGAATCGTGCACCATGATCTTTAAACTGATCCTGTGTGTTTGGGGTGTGCCCTCATTTGCATCGTTGGTGGGTGTAAACAAAGATTTTCCAGAGGCACCCATTAGGGTTTTTGCCACCTTCCTGCTGCTGCCGCTACGCCTACTTGGCACCTATGCGTCACTCCTGATGTTGTTCCCCCCGTGACATTTGGGGGAAAGTGAAGCAACCAACAATTTCTCCATTGATCAATTAGCAAGGCCCATTTCCTGCATTTTACTCTCTATTTTGGGGGGGTGGGAAAGGAAAGTGCTGATTTTTGTTTTTGTACCGGGGCCAGGAGGGGCACCCAGTAACTGTTTTCATTTTTATGGGCCCTTTAAAGCGAGGATCTTTGGGGGAAAAGGGGCATCCAACCGGGGCCGGGGCAAGACATTTTGGTGCCCAGGGAAAGGGGGAGATGGCGCCCCCCCCCTCCCCCTCCCTCACCATTATAAAAAAAAATTTAAAAAATTCAAATCCCCAACCTTTGCCTTTTACAAAACAAAAAATAAAATTAAAAAAAGCTACACAAAATTAGTATCACCCCAAACAATCCAATCTATTAAAATATAACATCAATCAGACTTTTGCACCATAATAGAAAAAAAATAATTTAGCAAAATTTGGGGTTTTTGGTCATTTCGCATCCCCAAAATTGAAAAAAAATGATAAATTACATGTATCCCAAAAAGGTGCCAATAAAAAGTACACACAGCCCGAAAAAATGCACCACACTCAGGTCCACAGGGGCACGAACAAAAAAAAAGTTCCTGAAAATTTAAAGATAGATTTTTGAAAATTTTTTTTTGGTACTTAAACATGAAAACCGTACAGTTTGGAAAAGCTTGACTTGAATCAACCGCGAATACACAAACACATTTTTTATAAAAAGACGAACGTGGAAAAAAAAAAAAAAAACTCTGACAAAAAGGCACAAACGTTTTTTTTTTTCCCATTTGGGGGCGACCCCACGGGAACGTACCGCCGGGATTTGTCCTGTTTTTAGCCCGTCCCCACGGGGGGGGAACGCTTTTCTCTGCGATGATGGAGAGCACATTTTCCCCTCCCATTAAAGCACGATTCCTTTCCGGAAACCACGGGAAATTGTGCTTCTACAGTGTTTTGCCCCGGTCCGCAAACCGGCTGAAAAAACGGCCAAAACCGGGGCATGGGACATGGCCTTAGAATTTTTTGTACATGAATGACAGCATAAAAGTACATCTTGTCCCACAAAATAAACCCTCATGTGTCTATGTGTGGGAAAAAAAAAAAACTTATGGGCCCTTTGGATGGGTTACAATTTTTTTTTTCCACGGCAGAATGGGGAGCATGAGGGAGGTTGAAAAGAACCTTTTAGAGACGGGGGCCAAAACTGCAAAACCCCAAAACTCACTCACTGATCAAAGGTCCAATACACTAATTTAACCTGAATCTGGGTAGGACGGGCTGTTACCCATGCAACCCCCCGAGTGCAGCTTTTATTTTTTTTTGCTGTAGAAGAAATAATACTAGCTCTTAGGGTAGTTCACACAGTGTTTTTGGGTACAGTTTGATCCGTGTTGGACCCAAAAATCGTATCCAAAAAAATAGCGTTGATTGGATCCAACATGAGACCCTGTGTGTTTTAAATGCAGCAGGATCGCACCCTATAGTTTGTTATGGGGTTTCTGCTGCGTTTTTTCGGATCAAGAATTTTGACATGAAGGGATCTGAAAGACACATCAGAACGATAAAATGAGATGCCATCGGCCATCACCTCGTGTTGAACACTGTTTGTGTGTTTTGGATTGCAAGCAGCATAAATTACACTGCACATTATTAGATGCAAGTTTGGGTCCATTTAGGGTCCGACAGAAGGATCCAAAAATGCATCTAATAACGAATTTCACATAGACTCAAGCGCCTGTGTGAACATTGCCTTTTTGGTTCCAATGGGCTGATCAGTTGCTATGGGTAACAAAAGCAGACTATCAGACATCATAGTGTATTTGTTATATGCACATGTGTGTTACTGATATTGCATGTGTGGTTTTTATACATACACACACGTATGTATGCCACACAATACTGCATGTATATAATTTTATAGAGGAGAAAGAGATGTGTTAGTGTGTGTGTATATATATATAATATATTATAAATATATATATATATATAACACACACACAATATATGAATAAATGATTCATACACAGAGGGAAGGGGTTCACAGTGAGTGTCTTACTATTACAGTGAGAGGGGGGGGGGGTTCTTTAAACTTCAGCCTCAGTGTGAGCTCTCCAGCAATCTCTGGCCAACAGGGAGTTAAAAGAGCAGAGCTGGAGGAGCCCACACTGGGGGGAGGGGGGCAGAGCAAGGAGCATGGTGAACTGGTCACTCCTCTACTATCTCTCCTCTCATCAGTGTTTGTGCAGGAGAGGTGACTGATCAGGCCAACTCTCTGCACAGCACACAGGAAGACTACGGAGAACTAGAAATTCGAAGCTTCGGGACGGGACTGCTGCACTCAGACTCACTTTTCTTTTCCTCCCGTTCGGCTTCTAATCTCGCAGGAGAAGTGATTTGAATGTTCCTCTGCCGCCCGCCTTCTCTCTGATGCCTGTACAAAGATGAAGGGGGCGCGCTCGGAGAGAGGACCCAGACATTACTTAAGCTGGCTGCTGCTCGTTTTCACTGCCGGGCGCTGCAGAGAGTCATGGCACACACTGAACTGCGCCCCTAGTGGCAGGCAGAGATATGGCGCCCTAGGCGATCGCCTCTCTTCGCCTACACGTCGTCCCGCCACTGATCCAAGCACTCATGTGAGAGATGGAGCCTTGATTTCCCAAGCCTCTGGGTCGAGGGCACTAGCAAACTAAATTTTTTCCTCATCTTCCCCCTCCGCCTCAAAGTCGCGCCAACCTCTTTCCAAGGCGGGGGGGGGGAAGTCGGTAACATCGGTGTCTAGGAAAAACCTCCTCCTCCTCCTCCTCCTCCTCCGCTGCCTCCGGCACAGTTTCAACACAGCCCTGGCTTGCCTGAGATGATGCACCCTGAAGAGCTGATGCGCCAGCCTTGCAACTAGCTCTGACCCCCGAACCACTGCCTAATGAAGACCGATGAAATTGTGAAAACTGTCGGGCCTTGTGGATTTTGACGGAGAGAAAGGCTCCGTGTCCGCATCTGTGTCCGTCGTCCTCCTCCATCGCTGGCGGGACCTGTTGTTTCAGAGTGTCAACCGATCGTTCCAGAACTAAGATCACCACAATGCTCATCTGACAAGGGCATCGTCCGCACTGACCATTTTGGTGGCTTCTCAAAACCGGCAAAAGATGGGTGCAGAGCTCTTTCACACCTGCCGACCACTCTCGGTGGTTCAACCACCTCCTAGGGTCCCGCACGCTGCTTGTCAGGGCCATGTGTCACTTCGGTACTGCGTAATGGCATTGCGCTGCTGCCCACAATCGCTGGAGCATGTGGAGGGTGGAATTCCACGTGTTGCCACGTACAACAATGAGACGGTTGACGGGAAGGCCGAGCTGACGCTGCAACACACCAGGCGGGACGTAGCAGGGTGCGAACGGCGGAAGTGGCGAACTCAGACCTCGAGCCTTCTTTCAGACAGGCAGTCCAGACAGCCGGGTAGCTCTTTAAAATTTCTGGACGATAAGGTTCATGACATGGTGTCCAGGCAAGGGATGTGCTCCAGCCTACTGATCTTTAAGGGCGGCCAGCAGATTTTTCGCCCGTTTATCGCACACACAACTGGCCTGGCACATGGGTTTCTTGTCACCCACCATCGCTCCGGTCTCGTTGCTTGAGAAGCCGTCCACAGCTCCTGACCTGAGTGTGGACGTCTCCAAGTGCAGATTAATTTCAACACGCCTGGTTGTCCTCCTCTGGCACGTGATGCCACCCAGAGGACCTTGGGGGAAAGAGCCCCTGCACCATCACCTGCGGTTTGAAGAGCGTGCGCGGCCTGAAGAGCCACCGACACCCCCAGGACTCCACCCAGCTCCCACAGTGAGCTGTCACAGAGATATAGCGGCCTTGGCACGTGCTTACTAGTCCTATGTGTCGGTGGAGAGATGACTTTTCCGGACACAGTATGCAGACAACGCAGCTTGAAATTTTAGATGACAACCGTGGCGGGCCCAGGGCAGGGACGGCTTTTTGGCAAAGAAATGCCCTGCTCGGCATCTGGTATTGGGGGGCAGGCGAGGCCATGACCGTGGGGAACCCATCTGGTGTCCACGCAGACGGAAGGCAAACATTTCCAAGGCCAAAAGCCTGGCAATGCCGTCATTCAGCTTTTGGGCTTTGGATGGTTTTTGGTTAAAGTGTTTTCTTCTGTTCCCCAAACCTGGAAGACCAGAAGGCTGGCTGCTAACCTGTGGCTCGGCCGCCTGTAACGCGTGCAGGTCGTCAAACTGGGAAGGAGAAGGGGTAGGATGGGTCTCTGGTGGTGCGTGTACTCGGCGACGGTGGAGGCTGAAGCGGAGGCTGATCCCTGATCATGACTCTGAGAGACATGGGCAGCGAGAAACGCTTGGTGGTGGCGGAGGAGGAGGAGGGAGACAGAGGGTGTGACAGGAGGTTGGAGGGCCCGGCGTCCGGTCTGGCCTTTTTTGGGCCAAGTGTTCCCTCCATTTCCAAACTCATGCATTCGCTCATGTGACTAGACAGTTGGTGGTGGTTTAACCACTAAGGTTCTTTGCCTCTAACTTTATGCGTTTACGGCAAAGGGCGGCATATGACATACGCTGGGTGAATCAGAGGCTTGCTCAAGAAGCCCAGGGCTTGAGGAGGTCCTGGACCTTTTTTGAAACGGCGATAAGCGAGGAGCGGGGTTTGACGCTGACCGTGGCTGGCGGAATCATATCAGCGGGACTTTCTGCGACCGCCCTGCTCCCTTTTTGTGGCGGGAACCCGTATTGACACTACCCCATCGTCCTTCCTTCCTCGTCCACTGATGAAGCGCTCGCAAGCAAATTCTGCGGAAAAGACCAGGATGGATCCGCAATGTCGTCAACATCATCATCATCATCAACACAGGTGACTGGTCGTCCTGACTTTCATTTCTGCATCCAGAGCTGCGGGCTACAAGCAAGGGGCACTGCAAGGCGTTGCCGACCCGCCCGTGATTTTTTTGCCGATTGACCGGCTCCTTCACCTCCTCTGAAGGGCATCAGTGACTGGGCGTACAAGCAGACTAAAAATCTCCCTCTTGAACTTTTAACATGCCTTCTGACCCAACCGCATTTTGTCATCAAAGAGGTCTTCAGACAATGGATTACACATGGTGGTACACAACGAGTTGACATTTTGGGCTTGCTTCATGTTGGACGATGCTGATGATGCTGATGATGACATTTGTGGCCGTGAGGGAGGACAGGAGGTAAAGAACTGGCTAATCAGTGCATTTACCACTGAAGGACAGATTTGGCGAACGATGTTCGTTACTTTAATTCACAAGGGCCCTGACCCAGCGATGACAGCCTGAGGGTCCTGCAACTGACGATCCGCTGGCATGCGTGTGTCGCCAGCCTGGAAGGAGCACCTTCTCTCGTACCTCGACCATCCATGTGCTACCCCCCTCTTTGCTCGCTTACCACCTGCATTTTGCTCCATGTCCAGAAATATAAAAATTTGAGAAGGTATATGGAAAAGTTTTGGAAGTCTTCTTATTCAAAGACGGCAAAATCAACAGCTATTCTCAAATCCCTCTAATCAAAACAAAATTGCTGGATATTCCCAAATTGTAACTGCAAGTGTGTTATCAACAAATCTTGGACTGGGCGAAAAGTCCCAAAAACACGTATCTGTGTATGTTTTGGTATAATAATGGTATTTTTTGCACCTATCAATTCACCCTGTGGTGAATATAGAATTGCTGTTTTAAGATTACGTAGAATGCTGCGGTCAATGAACAGTAACTGGGTGCGCAAAAGTCAAAAAACACGTAACTGTTATGTTTTGATATAATAAACTGTATTTTTTTGTCACCTTTCAATTACCCCTGTGGTGAATATAGAATTGCTGTTTAAAGTTTACGTAGATGTGCGTCAATGAACAGTACTGGGGTGCGCAAAAAGTCAAAAAACAACGTACTTTTTATGTTTGATATAATAAACGGTATTTTTTTTGCACCTGTTCAATGTTCACACTTGTGGAGAAATATAGAATTGCTGTTTTGTTAAATTTACGTAGATGCTCGCGTCAATGATACAGTACTGGGAGCGAAAAGTAAAAAAACACGTAACTGTTATGTTTTGATATAATAAATGGGTATTTTTTTGCACCTTTCAATTCACCTGTGGGAATATAGAATTTGCTGTTTTAAGATTTACGTAGATGCTGCGATCAATGACAATGCTGGGTGAGCAAAAGTCAAAAAACACGTAACTGTTATGTTTTGATATAATAAACGGTATTTTTTGCACCTTCAAGTTCCCTGTGTGAATATTGAATTTGCTGTTTTAAGATATAGCGTAGAGCTCGCCGTAAATGAACATACTGGTGTGCGCAAAAGTCAAAAAAACACGTAACTGTTTATGTTTTGATATAAAAACGGTATTTTTTTTGGCACCTTTCAATTCACACTGTGTGAATATAGAATTTGCTGTTTTAAAGATTTACAGTAGATGCTGCGTCAATGAACAGCTACTGGGGGGTGCGCAAAATCAAAAAAAACACTAACTGTTAGTTTTATTTTGATATAGTAAACGATATTTTTTTGCATCCTTTCAATCACCTGGTGTAATATTTAATTGCTGTTTTTAAGATTTACGTAGAATGCTGGTCAATGAACAATTAGCTGGTGTGCAAAAGTCAAAAAACACGTAACTGTTATGTTTTTATATAATAAACGGTATTTTTGCACCTTTCCAATTCACCTGTGGTGAATATAGAATTCGCTGTTTTAAGAATTTACGTATATGCTGCGGCAAGAACAGTACTGTGTGCGACAAAAGTCAAAAAACACGTAACTGTTTATGTTTTGATATAATAAAATGATTTTTGCAACTTTCAATTCACACCTGTTGTTGAATATAGAATTGCTGTTTTTAAGATTTACGTAGATTGCTGCGTTCAATGAACAGTAATGGTGCGCAAAAGTCAAAAAACAAACGTAACTGTTATGTTTTGATATAATATAACGGTATTTTTGCACCTTTGACAATTCACACTGTGGTGAATATAGAATTGCTGTTTTAAGATTTACGAGAGCTGCTTCAATGATTCAGTACTGGGTCGCGCAAAAGTCAAAAAACACGTAAGTGTTATGTTTTGATATAATAATGGTATTTTTTGCACCTTTCAATTTCACCTGTGGTGAATATAGAATTGCTGTGTTAAGATTTTACGTAGATGCTCAGCGTCAATGTAACGAGTACTGGTGCGCAAAAGTCAAAAACCACGTAACTCGTGATGTTTTTCATGACGATACACAGTATTTTTGTCAACAAACTACCTAGTGCTGACTACAAGATTGCCTGGAATTGTAATGTTAAGTGCAAGTGGATATATCAACAGTCACAAAAATAAAATGAACACCTATCTGAAAGGTATACTATAAAAGTGGAGTTTTTGCAGCTAAAACTAAGAGACCTGCGATTACTAGAAATGATGTTTATCCAATATAAGTTCAGGCTGCCCAATATCCAGGAAATAATTCAATACAAACTGTTTAATAAGTAATGATATTCCAACTACAATGTCTACAACAAGTCTGGTGAAACATTATCCAATGTTTCTTTAATGTATAGAGCTTGCTGTGTGTTTCGGCATCCGCGGGCCCCCCCCCCCCTTCCCCCGCTCCCACCGCCGTTAATATTACAGCGGTAATCTGCTTTAAAATTCTCTAGTAACTACATAAATTCTCTCAAATCTCTAAATCTAAATCTAACTAAATTGGAACGCAACCACAGCTAATAGAGAGGATTTCTCTGTGCAGAAATAGACTAATTTTCGCTGAGCTTTTGGCCACAGCAGAGGCGCAGGTCCTTTCCCTATGAGACCTGAGAGACACTGAAGCTGAAACAGGAAAACGCTGTTCTATGTAAAACAGGTCCATGTGATTTTTCCAGCCAATCGCAACCATACACATCCCAGTCATGACGTTGCACAACACATCTCACCCTGCTCTATTCTGTAATCTGATTTGCTGGCCGCCAAAATTACAGGAAAGCGCCGAAAAGGCGGCGATCTTTAATAGATGAAATGCACCCAGATTTTACACCTTAATTATCGCAATGATCTGGAAAATTTCGATCACCATAAAAACCTTTGCCGATTTCAACACTTTTATTTTTTTTTTGGGGGGGGGGGGTTCCGATAAAAATCGCATCAACACTAGTCTTAACAATCGAATTGAGGCCTTAACAACTGCTTAACAACCGATGGAGTCCGCGGAGTCGATTGTAACTCTTATCAACTGACTATGAGCTGAGGCCTAACAACCGGCTTAACGACTGTTAGCGACTTCCCAACGCAGTAAATTATGTGTCCCCCAGTGAAGTAAAAGGGTCCCCCCTGTAAGTTATACGCCCCCCATTATGTGGTTATATATACTTTATATATCCCCAGTAGGATAGGTGTTAGTTTATATGTCCCCCAGCAGGTAATAAAGGCCGGTTATGGATCCCCGCACAGGCTTATATGGGCAGGTTTATGGATCCCCCAGTAGTATATAGGCAAGTTATGATCCCCCCAAAGGTATATAGGCAGGTTTAGGTGCTCCACCCCAGCAGGTATATAGGCAGATTTAGGTTCCCCCAGCAGGTATTATAGGCAGGTTTAGGTCCCCAGCAAGTATATAGGGCAGTTTTAGTATCCCCCAGCAGGTATATATGCAGGTTAATAGGCAGGTTTAGGTCCCCCAGCAGGTATAATAGATAGCTTATTAGGCCCCACAGCACGTGTTAAAATTTAGGTAGCATATAGGGCCTCACAGCACATATGTAGTAGCTTATAGGCCTCACAAGCACATAGGTATGTAGCTTATAGGCCTCACAGCACATATGTAGGTAGAAAAAATTTATTAGGCCTCACAGGCACATAGTAGATTAAAGCTCCCTCCCTGCATGTATATAAGTAGATAATAGCCCCCCTCCCTGCACATATAATAGTAGATAATAGCCCCCCCTCCACATATAACAGTAGATAATAGCCCCCCTCCCTGCACATATGACAGTAGATAATAGCCCCCCTCCCTGCACATATAACAGTAGAAAATAGCCCCCCTCCTGCACATATGACAGTAGATAAATAGCATCCCTTCCCTGCCCATATAACAGTAGATAATAGCATCCCTCCTGCACATATAACAATAGATAATAGGCCCCCCCTGCACATATAACAATAGAAATAGCCCCAGCAGAATAGCGCTAATTAAAAGTAATACCCGGGACAGCACTTACCTGACCTACGCTCCCTGCTGCTGTCGCTTGTGCGGTCGCTGCTCCCGGTCTTTTCTTCAGCGGGGTGACGTCACCAGGGGCCCGCGCGCGGGGAGCGTGATGACGCGCACTTCCGCCTGGGCAGTGCACTCCCGCGCGCACAGCGCCGCCACCTGACTGCGGCCACAGATGACTCCGCGGAGCTCTCGGCTCCGCGGACGCACCTAACTGTATGTGCGTCCGCCGGACGCACATACAGTTAGTCCCGCCACCGTTGCCGTCGCCAAGGTCCTAAGCCGCTAAGCCGATAGCTTAGCGACTGGTAGCGGCTTAGGACCCTAACGATCGGCGGCGGCGGATAGCGGCGCGCCGGGGACTACATCTTAGTATGCAAAGGCTAGCAAACCATCTACAGGTAGAATTGGTCGCGGTGAAAAGTCAAAGCTTGACATAAGAGAAAGAAGAGCGTGTCTTTTTTTATTTTTAAAAATTCTAAGATCCTTTAAAGGTCCATGTCTTTTGTGTATAAAAAGTCTGTGAATTTTCAATTTCTTGTATACAACTTGTCTGAAGAAGGGAGCTAGTTCTCTCGAAAGGTCACCATCACATATACTCAGTTAGCCTGAAAAAGGTATCGCCTGATTTCTTCATTCTTCTACTATTTCCTACATAGTAAGCGTGGCAAAAGGAGGGAGAATTAAAAGGCTAACCTTTTGAGTGTTGTGTTAGAATAGGCATATAATATCAGTTATAAAGCAAGTTTTTACAGTGTATATTTTCTTTTTACTTTGTTTTTGTATATTAGACCTGTTTAAACCCTTAAGCCCCAGGCCTGATAAGACCTTAATAACCAACTTCCTGTGTTTTAGCAGTCATAACTTTTTTTTTAAGTGACGCAGTTGAATGAGGACTTGTTTTATACGGGAGAAGTTGGATTTTTGGGTGGTGTGGTTTAAGTTTACAAATTACAAAAAAACCTTTTTTACATTTTTTTCCAGCGTGAACATAAAGGGTGACATGTATGATTCTCGCCACGTCGGAGCGCACGTTTCCGCCAGTTTTCCGGCGAAATTTGCGCCTCATGTATGTCGGTGCCGAGGTGCGCTCATACATGCGGTGTAAAGTCCGCCGTGCCTCGCCAGTGTGTGAGGCGCAGTGCGGGACTTAGGCGCAGTGTGGGACTGCGCCTCATATTCGCCGTCCAAGGAGATGCGCTCATACATGCGGGGAAAAGTTCACCGCGCCTCGCCAGTGTGTGGGGCGCAGTGCGGGACTTAGGCGCTGTGCGGGACTGTGCCGAACATGTATTCCGATTCGAGACAGGCTGGAAAACAGCGAAAAATCATTAAAGATGTCCGTGCGGCATGGAGTATGAATCCAAAAATCGCCTTTATAAAGGCGTCAAACATTCTCTGAAAAAGAGCTCAAACTTACTAAAAAATTACATAAATAAAATCACTTTCCAAAAATCTAGAACGGCGCAACATCAGGAATTAGGATATTGGAAATTGTCGGGAAATACAGTAATTCAAATTCTGTAAGCTCTTCTCATTGGTCGGCTTAAACCAGCCAATCAGAATAGGAGCGACAGGGACCCATTAAAACCTATGGAGAACTATTGACCAATCAAAATCAAAGGCGGGACAGTGATTTTATTAATTTAATATTTTTTTTTCGTTACCCCCCATATTATTGATCATTTTATATACACATTGGGACAACTTCGGGAGTCTTATCATTTGATTTCGGCCATGTACAGTTTTATTCCAGATTGCATTAGAAAGCCCATAAGAGCATCACTCGCTCTCCCATTGGTCTAAATAACCGCTCCTCTTTTAACTTAGCCAATCACAAACAGAGCTCGCTCTGCATTTCTTTTCCCCATAGAACTCTATGAGAAAGTAGCTTGTGCTCTGATTGGCTGGCATAGCCAAGCCCCCGCTAGCTCAACCAATTAGCTCTTTTCTGCATTTTTACTGTATTTTGAACTGTCCCGCCTTTGAATATGATTGGTCAATATTTCTCCATAGGTTATAATGGGTCCCTGTTGCTCCTATTCTGATTAGTCAATACTCCTCCATAGGTTAGAATGGGCCACTGTCGCTCCTATTCGGATTGGCTGGTTTCTGCTGACCAATGAGAAGAGCTTAAACAATTTGAATTACTGTAGTTCCCGGCAATTCTCTATATCGCAATTCCTTATGTAGCGCCGGTCTCGGCGACAAATGCGTTGTTAGGGATTTAATTGATTTATGTTTATAGAAGGTTTCAGCTCTTTTTCAGAGAATAATTTACGCTTAATAAAAATTATTTTTTTATCATACTCCATGCCGCACGGCGCTGAGAGCCGAGATTTCATTGCCCCGATCTCTCTATAGACTACAATGGGACAAGTAGCTCGCCGTCTGATTGGCTGGGATAGCCAAGCCCCCGCTAGCTCAACCAATCAGCTCTTTTCTGCCTTTTTACTGTATTTTGAACTGTCCCGCCTTTGAATTTGATTGGTCCATACTTCTCCATAGCTTATAATGGGCCACTGTCGCTCCTATTCTGATTGGCTGATTTATGCTGACCAATGAGAAGAGCATAAAGAATTTGAATTACTGTATTTCCCGGCAATTCTCTATATCCCAATTCCTGATGTAGCGCCGGTCTCGGCGACACACTCGTTGTTAGGGATTTGATTGATTTATGTTTATAGAAGGTTTCAGCTCGTTTTCAGATAATGTTTTACACTTAATAAAAACGATTTTTTAATTCATACTCCATGCCGCACGGCACTGAGAGCCGAGATTTCATTGCCCCGATCTCTCCATAGACTACAATGGGAAAAGTAGCTCGCGCTCTGATTGGTTGGGATAGCCAAGCCCCCGCTAGCTTAACCAATCAGCTCTTTTCTGCATTTTTACTGTATTTTGAACTGTCTTGCCTTTGATTTTGATTGGTCAATTCTTCTCCATAGGTTTTAATGGGTCTCTGTCGCTCCTATTCTGATTAGCTGAGCCAACCAAGCCCCCGCTAGCTTAACCAATCAGCTCTTTTCTGCCTTTTTACTGTATTTTGAACTGTCCCGCCTTTTATTTTGTTTGTCCAATAGTTCTCCATAGGTTTAATGGTTCACTGTCGCTCCTATTCTGATTGTCTGGTTTATGCCGACCAATGAGAATAGCTTACAGAATTTGAATTACTGTATTTCCCGGCAATTTCCAATATCCTAATTCCTGATGTTGCGCCGTTCTAGATTTTTGGAAAGTGAATTATTTTTTTTTTTTTGAAGGTTTGAGCACTTTTTCTGAGAATGTTTTACGCCTTTATAAAGACGATTTTTTGGAATCATACTCCATGCCGCACGACGCTGAGCGCCGAGATTTCTTTTGCGATCTTCTATGTTTCCTCTCATGTTCCGTTCTCGGTTCACTTCGCGTCGGCCGGAGCATTTAGACCAGAATCAACTAGGTCTGCCTGTCGGAGCTGGCGAGCGCTGCAATGCGCCGCACTTTGCCGACTCGCGATCGTACATGCCTCGGAGTTTTCGAGCGCGCCGCGTCCCGCCCCGTAACGCCTACCCCGTGCCCACACCGCTCCCATTGCACGACCCTTCATGCTGTGCCTGACATCGCATCCCTGCGTCCGACAGGGGATTCGGGCCGGTGAGGCGCAGGATACGCCAGAAAATAGGTGTAAAGCCCGTTTATACATGTCGCCCCATATGTTTTGATTTTTTTTATGTGTAATGTGTGTGCATTATTTTTAAGTATTTATTTTTATTTTATTAGTTATTTTATTTATTTTTTTATGCTTTTTTCCTTTTTTAATCCCATTTAGAGATAACTGTTTAACCCTTTTTTAATACACTTAGTTATGTATTAGCTCAGCGGTCCCCAACCTTTTTTCCACCAGGGACCGGTTTGATGCAGGACAATTTTTCCACGGCCCAGTGGGGGGCGGGGTTATTAGGGGCGGGGTTATGGAGGAGGTTGGATGTTTGGAATCACACACAAAAAAAATAAAAAAAAATAAAGTGTATACTGTGTCATTTAGGGATATCGTATGGGGTAACCAGTATTTTATAACTGGAGACGGATTGTCAGCTCTATGGGTCAGCATTATACATGTACACTCACCGGCCACTTTGTTAGGTACACCTGTCCAACTGCTCGTTAACACTTAATTTCTAATCAGCCAATCACATGGCGGCAACTCAGTGCATTTAGGCATGTAAACATGGTCAAGACAATCTCCTGCAGTTCAAACCGAGCATCAGTATGGGGAACAAAGGTGATTTGAGTGCCTTTGAACGTGGCATGGTTGTTGGTGCCAGAAGGGCTGGTCTGAGTATTTCAGAAACTGCTGATCTCCTGGGATTTTCACGCACAACCATCTCTAGGGTTTACAGAGAATGGTCCGAAAAAGAAAAAAATCCAGTGAGCGGCAGTCCTTGGCGGAAATCCTTGTTGATGCCAGAGCAAAGGAGAATGGGGAGACGGGTCAGCT
>JAODAL010064778.1:0-18538 GCA_025379985.1 Phyllomedusa bahiana
AATGGGTTTTATCATTATCCACAGTAAAAATAAGTACGTATCAACATGGGCGCAAGCCCCAATTACCAAGAAGAAGCCATTACTCCAAAAGAAAACATATAAAAGATTCCCCCCTTACCGCGGAAAGAAGTTTTGGCCTCTTGACGGGCCCCCTTTTTTAAATCGGCATCTGTCCTTTATGTCAAATAATTTTTTGACACTTTAACTATCCATGTGATTCAGAGATGTTTTTTCTGCAAATTGTGCTTTAAGAAAAAGAAATTTTGGCCCAAAAAATGTTGTTTATTTGTGAAAAATATCAAGTATTAAAAAAATTGAAAAATTTAAAACCAATTTCCCAACTTAAAAAAATTTTGTAGTAAGAAAAATAGTTATTCCCCTCAAATAGTTTATAACTAATTTTACCATTTGTCTCTGTAGTTTGGCATTTTTTTTTTTTAAAAAGTTGTCTTTTTTTTTTTTTTTTTTTTTTTACAAAATTGGGCTTAGAAATTTAGTAGTAATTTTCAAATTTCAAAAAAAAAATTTGCAATATACATTTTTTTGGGAAACCAGCCCCAGTTCAAACGTAACTTTGATTGGCTTATGTTGGTACCCCAAAAGGGACTTCATCTAAGAAACTACACCCCTTAAAGTATTCAAAACAGCATTTAGGAAGTTTATTAAAAACCATTAGGGTTTTTTTTTTTTCCACAAAGGAATTAAAGAAAAAGTGGAAAAAAGGGGAAATTTCAAAATTTCACTTTTTTTGCAAAAATTTTCAATTTTTTACATTATTCACCAGAATAGGGTAAATGTGCCCAGGGAAATGCAACATAACATTTATTCCCCCGATTTTGCCCTTTTCCCGAGATACCCATATGTGGCCCTAGTGCACGATTTGGATCTACCACAAGCCCCGGATTAGGAGGATAACCTAATGGACTCTGGGGTCTCATTTTTCATTACGATTTTATTGAGGGGCCATTGCATGTGTGCGGACACCATAAGGTGTTAAAACTGAATAAACTCCCCTAAAAAGACCCCATATTGGAAACTACAGGGAATATATCCAGGGGTGTAGTGAGCATATCGACCCCACAGGTGTGTCACAAAAATGAAAAAAAATGTTTTACAACAATCTGCAATTTTAGCTGAAAAGGTTTAATTTTTACAAGGAATCCTGGTAAAAAAAGCACCCAAAATTTTGTTACGCAATTTCTTCCAAGTTCGGCAATACCCTACATGTGGGTGTAAACTGCTGTTTGGGCGCATGGCAGGGTGTATAAGGGAGGGAGTTTTTATTTGGCTTTTGGAGCACAGATTTTGGTGGGTGTCATGTCGCATTTACAAAGCCCCCAAAGTACCAGAACAGGTGAAACCTTCAAGAAGTCACCCCATTTTGGATTCAGCCTCCCTCAAGAATCTCATCTAGGGGTGTACTGTGCATTTTGGACGCACAGGTGTTCCATAGTTTTTTTTTTTTGCATTGGGCTATGAAAATGAGGGGGAAATACGCAGTTCCACATTGTTTTTTGGGCTTCCAAAAATCTACGAGTTCGCTGTGCAGTGTAAATGACATAACTTTTTATTAAGATTTTTGTGAGGCATTTTGAACAAAATACAGCATTCCTGGTAGTGTTTTTTATTTTTATTATTTTTTACAGCGGTCACCGTGCAGTATAACTGACCTACTAGTACTACTCAGCAGGTCGATACGGTTACAGCGATACCCAATTTGTATATTTTTTTTTATGTTTTACTGCTTTTACACAATAAAAACACTTTTATTTAGAAAGTAAAACACGTTTTTGCATCGCCATAGTCCGAGAGCCATAACTTTTTTATTTTTCTGTGTACGGAGCTGTGTAGGGGCTTGTTTTTTGCGGGATGAGTTGACGTTTTTATTGGTATCATTTTTGGGGGGACAAGACTTTTTGATCAGTTTTAAATCCGTTTTTTGTAAGGCAGGGTGAAAATACTACAATCCTAGTAGTGTTTTTTATTTTTATCAGCGCTCACCGTGCAGTATCCATGACCAGTTAGCTTTACTATCTGGGTCAATACGATAACGGCGATACCCAACTTATATAGTTTTTTTTAATTTTGAAGCACTTTAAAAAGAATAAACAAAAGTGTTTTTATTGTGTTAAATAATATTTATACATCGCTGTCTTCTGAGAGCCATAACTTTATTTTTCCATATACAGAGACGTGTAAGGAATTTTTTTTTGCGTAATGAACCGACATTTTAAATTGGTACAACTTTGGCGTTTAGAGTTTTTGACTGCTTTTTATTCCAATTTATGTGCTGCAGGATGTACAAAAAAAAAAAAAAAATCGCAATTCTGCGACTGTTTTTTGTTTTTTACGGCGTTCACCGTACGGGTTAATTAACATGACAGGTTTATAGGGTTGGTCGTTACGCACGCGGCGATACCAACTATGGGTACTTTATTTTTGATCTTTTTTGGGGCGATTGCCGTTTGTAAAGGGTGGTGTATGTGTTTTAATTTTATTTTTTGTGTTTGTGTTTTACTTTTTCACATTTTATTACTTGGGAAAAGCAATCGTTAGATTGCTGTTAGAATAGGAAACCTGTGCACAGCATTACTGCTGTGTACAGGTCGCCATGGTAACTGCTGACACCATGCCCACAATGCATTGTGGGCATGGTGACGTCACCAGACTAACCGGATGCTTTCAGAAAGCATCCAGGGAGTCGGGTAAGAGACCAGCGAGCGGCATCTGCGCCACCCGCTGCGCCGGATCACAGGCAGCAGGAGCTTTCTCCTCCTGCCTGCGGCTTCATTATCGCAACCATGACAGGTTGCGGTAATTAAGCGTTTTTTCACCCGCGGCCGGAGCTCATTCCGGCCGGGGGTGATGGGGCATGAAGTCAGCGGTAATTTACCGCTGGTTCCACGTCGCGATCGTGCGCTGCTCGCCCACAAGCCTGCGCTATCGCCAGGACGTATGCATATGTCCATTTGCGGGAAGTCACTTCCCGCTAGGGCGTATGCATACGTCCAATGTCGGGAAGGGGTTAATGTTTACAAATGCACAAAAGGAACAAAGACCTAAATTTTTGGAGACATGTTCTGTGGTCTGACAAAACTAAAATTGAACTGCTTGGCCATGATGACCATCGTTACATTTGGAGAAAAAAGAAAGAAGCTTGGAAGGCTAAGAACATTATCCCAACTGTAAAACACGAGTGTGGCATCATCATGTTGTGGGGTTGTTTCGCTACAGGAGGTAGTGGTGCACTTCACAAAATATATGGTATCATGAGGAAAGATTACCGTATATTGCAATACTGAAGCAACATCTCAAGACATAAGCCAAGAAGGAAATGGGTCTTCCAAATGGACAATGAAGCATATTGCCAAATTGGTTACAAAGTTGCTTAAGAATAACCAAGTCAATGTTTTAGAGTGGCCATCAGAGCCCTGATCTCAATCCTTATTCATTTACCAATTCATAATGGATTTGTCAGGCAACAAAGCAATTAAAATTTGACAAAAGAAAAAAAAAAAAAAAAGGGTGTGAACAGCCTTATGTTACAATATTTTAACATACAATATATTGAGGCAATATCTCAACAAGTCGGGTTTCGATTTATTTATATTATTTTTATATATATATAATATATATATATATATATAATTTATATTATACACCATTACATACACCACAACAAAATATGTACTTACTTTTCAAGCCTTCATCGCCACATGAACAGTATGGCAAAGCTAAGCTCTCCAAGGATGACGAAGCAGCTAGTCCCTAAAGTAAGAGAAGGCATTAAATTTGAGGGTAAATAAAACCTGAAATAATACAAATACTGCATAAAATGTTTTATGGAACACCAAACAGTTTTTATTCTGGTTTGGTTTTAGTCTGCAGAAATAAAAAACCTGACAAGTCTTTGAATCGAGATAATCCTCCACTCATTTGTAATTATAACTATGTGACCCGTCTCGACAGAACTCTAGCTTTTTTGTCCATATAGTGCAGCATAAATTATAAAAAAAAATAAAAATAAGAGGCTCTGCCATCCTGATGACTTGTTCCTCTTGGATATAGCTCTCTCTCATGTGGCATATATTTCCCATAATACCTCTCTCTTCAGAGGCATGGAGTCTTATCCCGCTGCCCTGCCTGCGAGTCCTATCTAAGGGCAACAAGTGATCTAGATCAATGACATGGAATGTCTATCACCTAATGTGCACACCGCTTATGACAAAATCCTGTTGGAAATCCAGCGGGATTTTGTTATTGCTGGATAGCGGTTGTTGCCGTTGGCCCGTACAAATGAATTTACGGAAATCCTACGGCAATCCGACGGAGTCCCATAGAATATGCAACATGTTGCATATTCCACCAGATTTTAGACTCATTGGTACAAAATCTGGGCTGTATAGACTACAGCATGGGTATTTCACTGCTGTCTATGCAGCACAGGGTACCAATTCACACTACAGTGTCTTCTGTGTATTCATACAAGATCCCACAAGGAGACAGGCTGAAGCTGTATTTCGCAGTCAGCTCTTACAAGCAAGAGGGAGCTTCAGGGAGACCAGCTGAAGCTGCATCTAATAGATACACACTGGGGATTCAGCACACAAGAGACAGCAGAACAGGCAATGGGAGTCAGGGGAGAGTTAGAACGCTGCAGCCATCATTGCAGTTACAATTCAAAGACAAAGAGTGATACTACTATTGGAAATAGAAAAGCTTATTCTCACAGAAATAACTCCAATTTAAAACACAACTCTGTAGCTACTAACATATAGCACTTCTGATTATCACTGCTCTCAAGTGCTCTTCTCAGCAGAGACATACAGAATGAGGAGTATGGTGCAACTGGGTGGGATCGGGCTCCGAGAGCTGCCAGGAGGGATGTGAGAGCCGATGATTTAACCCCTTAAGGACCCGGCGGTTTTTTTGGGTGACACGTTAGTCTTTCCCTCCTCGCCTTCTGAAAGCCATAACTTCTTTATTTTTCCACCTATATAGACACATGAGGGCTTTTATTTTGCGGGACAAGATGTACTTTCGAATGGTGTTATTCACTATACTATAGAATATACTGGGAAAAAAATTCCAAGTGGGACAAATTGTGAAAAAAAATGTATTTTCGCCATGTTTGCGGGGGTTTTTGCTTTTACGGCGTTCAATATTCGGTAAATATAATGTGTTATCTATATTCTTCAGGTTGTTATGCATCCGGCAATACCAAACATGTAGGGTTTCCGTTATGTTTTGGTACCGTAAAAAAATTCCAAACATTTTCTATTGTTGAAATTTGCGCCATGGCGCCATTTTGTGCAACCAATAACTTTTTTGTACTAACACCTACAGACGTCAGTGAGGGGGCATTTTTTGCGGGCTGAAGTGTACTTTTTATCGCTAGCAGTTTGGAATGCATGCGACTTTTTTGATTATTTTTATTCCATTTTTGAGTGACGTAAAATGACCAAAAAACGCATTTTGGCGTTTGGAATTTTTTTTCTTCTACGGTGTTCAGCGTACGGGATAAATTTGTTATATTTTTATAGATCGGACTTTTTCGGACGCGGCGGATACCAAATATGTGTAACTTTTTTATTATTTTAATGATTTTATTTGTAAAATGGGGAAGGGGGGGCGATTTGAACTTTTAATACTTTTTTTTTGTACTTTAAAACTTTATTTATTTTACTGTAACATTGAGGCCACTGTGGTACTTGACCACTAGGTGGCGCGATTGTTAATACAACCTAATGTATTGCATAGGCAATGCATTAGGGTGTACAAAGATGGCGGTTTCCCCACTTCATGTCTGCGGACGGAAGTGGGGCAAACCGGCCAGGGTAAGTAACGGGAGCCTTCACAAGGCTCCCCACCACAATGCCCGGTGATCGGATCGGCGCAGCGTAGCTGCGCTTATGCCGATCGCGGCACCGTTCGATGTTAATTCAGACGCCGCAGCAATCTTTGCCGCGGCGCCTGATGGGTAAAACAGCGGCAGCGGGCGGAGCCACCCGCCGGCGCTGTTACTGCCGGGTGTTAGCGGCGATTTGCCGCTAACACCCGGCGGCTGTGCGGAGCGATCCCCCTGCAAAGCCCCTTAGCGGCCCTGGGACGTACTCATACGCCCAAGGTCGTTAAGGGGTTAAAGAAGTCAGCCACACAGGGCAGTCCACTGATGTCTACAAAGAAGAGTCTTGACCAGCGTCCTGCTCATTCTGTCATTCATGACCCAGCTATTATAATAAAAGGGCTCCGCATGTAGGAATGCAGCTGAATGGGAATAAAACATATTAATCTGCTAGAATAATGCTGGTGAGCTTCCATTATATAAGCAAAGTTGCTTCTTTAAAGGGAACCTGTAACATAGGTTATGCCCCCCTTGCTGAGGGCAGCACAAGTTAGTGACATACCTGCTGTTCCCAGCGCTGTGTCCCTTATTCTGTAAGATGCTGCAGTTTTAGAGCATTTACCCCACAAATCTTATTCATGAGTAGGTGTTAGCCCCGCCCACCAAAGGCTAGCCCCGCCCATTGACAGTTATTCACGTTTCTACATATTCAAAGTAATAGGTTTACCAGTTGAGGTGGGCGGGGCTGGCCTCAGATGGGCGGGGTTTGGAAAAAAAACTGATCTTTGAATGACTCTTCTGGCTGAAAACTGCAGATTTGAGCATTAAATACATGAAAACTATAGCACCTTACAGAATAAGGGACACAGTGCTGAGAACAGCAGGTCTGACACTAGCTTGTGCTGTCCTCAGCCAAGGGGGCATAAACTATGTGACAGGTTCAATTTGAAATGGGTAGTTTTAAAAAAAAAAAAATATAATAAATCATTAAAGAGCTTCTCTAACCATGCAGTTTCACAGCCAGCTTCAGACTCATACTTCCTTCCTGCACGATACATACAGTGGGGAAAATAAGTATTGATACACTGGCAATTTTGCAAGTTTTCCAACCTAAAAAGAATGGAGATGTCTAATGTTTATCGTAGGTACACTTCAACTGTGAGAGAAAGAATCTAAAGAAAAAAAAAAAATCCAGATAATCACATGGTATGATTTTTAAATAACTTGCATTTTATTGCATGAAATAAGTATTTGATCACCTGTCAGCCAGCAAGAATTCAGGCTCTCACAGACCTCTTAGTTTTTCTTTAAGAAACCCTCCTACTCTGCACTCATTACCTGTATTAATTGCACCTGATTGAATCCGTTACCTGTATAAAAGACACCTGCCCACACAATCACACTCCAACCTCTCCACCATAGTCAAGACCAAAGAGATGTCTAAAATTGTAGATAAGGCAACAACTGGTGGCGCAATTATTAGAAAATGGAAGAAACAAGATGACTGTCACTCTTCCTTGGTCTGGGGCTCCATGTAAGATCTCGCCACATGGGGTTAGGATGATTCTAAAAAAAGTCAGGAATTATCCCAGGACTATATGAGAGGACCTGGTCAATGACCTGAACACAGGTGGGACCACAGTCTAAAAGATTACTGTTAGTAACATACTACACCGTCATGGATTAAAATCCTGCATCGAATGCAAGGTCTCCCTACTCATGCCAGAACATGTCTTGGCCCGTCTGAAGTTCGCCAATGACCATCTGAATGATCCAGAGGAGGCATGGGAGAAGGTCATGTGGTCAGATGAGACCAAAGAAAACATTTTGGTATCAACTCCACTCGCCGTGTTTGGAGGAAGGAGCACGGGTACAACCCCAAGAACACCGTCCCAACCATGAAGCGTGGGGATGGAAACATTGTGTAGGGGGGGGGTGCTTTCTGCAAAGGGGACAGGACGACTGCACCATATTGAAGGAAAGATGGATGGGGCTATGTTTTGCATAATTTTGGCCAACAACCTCCTTCTCTCAGTAAGAGCACTGAAGATGGGTCGTAGCTGGGTCTTCCAGCATAACAATGACCTGAAACACAGCCAGGACAACTGTGTGACGCTGAAAGAAGCATTTCAAGGTCCTGGAGTGGCCTTGCTAGTCTCCAGACCTGAACCCAATTGAAAGTTTTTGGAGGGAGTCGAAAATCAATGTAGCTCAGCGACAGCCCTGAAACCTGAAAGATCTGGAGAAGATCTATATGGAGGAGTGGGCCAAAATCCCTGCTGCAGTTTGTGCAAACTTGGTGAAGAACTACAGGAAACGTCTGACCTCTAATTGCAAACCAAGGTTTCTGTATCAAATATTAAGTTCTTGTATCAAGTATTTATTTAAATGTAATAAAATGCAAATTAATTGAAAGCCCAACAATGTGATTTTCTGGCTTTTTTTAGCTTCTCTCACAAGTGTACCACAATAAAAAATTACAGACCTCCATTCTTTGTAGGTGGGAAAAGTTGCAAATTTGCCAGTCTATCAAATACTTATTTTCCCCACTGTATAAAGTGTACTATACAAGGTTACAGAGCTATAAAAGAGTGAAAGCTTCTCCTTTAGCTAAGTAAACAAAGTTAATTGCTAGAAATAAGACTGCATGAAGTGACAGATAAGAGAGAAGGGAGAGGTGGTCGTTAACCAGAGAAACTTGCATGCCCTAAGGGGAGATAAAGAAGATTTTATCTCCTGACCAAAACAAAAACAACAAAGCAATGTATTTGGTAACAGTCTTTATTTACCTCTTTCTACAAGTTAAAAGCTAATCATTGTGGAGGGAAAACCTCTTTAAAAGATATTGCTGTCTAAATAAAAATTGTCCTGACTGACCGAATGGGATGTCATCACTGCAGCTTGTGATTGGCTGCAGTAGTCATCTACCACTGCCTTACATCAGCATTGTGTAACTCAAGCAGTGACATCTACAGTAAGAAAGTTAATAGAAGCTTTGTTTTTTTCCACAAAACAGTACCTTATTTATTATCATTTGACCTATTGGTTCATATGGAACTCAGACCATTTCTCTATAAACCAAACTGTAACAGCAGTTCACTTTTTGATGGACCTGAGACGTCTATAGATACTTAAAGAGCCATTCTGCTAAAATGTCCTCATGTGATACTACATTTACACTGCAACAACTTCTGAAATGCCTGACTGGCCCTGATGAGACTTAAAAGCCTGCCATAACTGAAGGATAAACACTGAAATTCCTGACCAAAATCAGTAGTAGGGTGTATACAGTCATGGCCAAAAGTTTTGAGAATGACACAAATATTATATTTTCACATGATCTGTTGCCCTCTGGTTTCTATGTGTGTTTGTCAGATGTTTTTATCACATACAGAAATACAAGTGCAATCATATTATGATTAACAAAAGCTTTTATTGACCGTTAGAATGAGTTAATGCAGCAAGTCAATATTTGCAGTGTTGCCCCTTCTTCTTCAGGACCTCTGCAATTCTCCCTGGCATGCTCTCAACTTCTGGACCAAATCCTGACTGATAGCAGTCCATTCTTGCACAATCAATGCTTGCATTTTGTCACAATTTGTTGGTTTTTGTTTGTCCACCCGTATCTTGATGATTGACCACAAGTTCTCAATGGGATTAAGATCTGGGAGTTTCCAGGCCATGGACCCAAAATCTCTATGTTTTGTTCCCTGAGCCATTTAGTTATCACCTTTACTTTATGGCAAGGTGTTCCATCATGCTGGAAAAGGCATTGTTGATCACCAAACTGCTCTTGGACGGTTGGGAGAAGTTGCTCTTGGAGGACATTCTGGTACCATTCTTTATTCATGGATGTGTTTTTAGGCAAGACTGTTAGAGAGCCGATTCCCTTGGCTGAGACGCAACCCCACACATGAATGGTTTCTGGATGCTTTACAGTTCACATGAGACAAAACTGGTGGTATCGCTCACCTTGTCTTCTCCGAACAAGCTGTTTTCCAGATGTTCCAAACATTCGGAAAGGGGATTCATCAGAGAAAATGACTTTACCCCAGTCCTCAGCAGTCCACTCCCCGTAACTTTGGCAGTATATCAGTCTGTCCCTGATGTTTTTTCTGGAGAGAAGTGGCTTCTTTGCTGCCCTCCTTGACACCAGGCCTTGCTCCATGAGTCTCCGCCTCACAGTGCGTGTAGATGCACTCACACCTGCCTGCTGCCATTCCTGAGCAAGCTCTGCACTGCTGGTAGCCCGATTCCGAAGCTGAAACACTTTTAAGAGACTGTCCTGGCGCTTGCTGGTCTTTCTTGGGCACCCTGGAGCCTTTTTGGCAACAATGGAACCTCTCTCCTTGAATTCCTTGATGATGCGATAGATTGTTGACTGAGGTGCAATCTTTCTAGCTGCGATACTCTTCCCTGTTAGGCCAGTTTTGTGCAGTGCAATGATGACTGCACGTGTTTCTTTAGAGATAACCATGGTTAACAGAAGAGAAACAATGATGCCAGGCACCAGCCTCCTTTAAAGTGTCCAGTGGTGTGATTCTTACTTAATCATGACAGATTGATCTCCAGCCCTGTCCTCATCAACACCCACACCTGTGTTAATGGAGCAATCACTGTTTGCTGGTCCTTTTAAGGCAGGCCTGCAATGAAGTTGAAATGTGTTTTGGGGGAAAAAGTTCATTTTCTAGGCAACTATTGACTTTGCAATTAATTGCTGTTAAGCTGATCACTCTTTATAACATTCTGGAGTATATGCAAATTGCCATTATAAAACCTGATGGAGTAGACTTTGTAAAAATTTACATTTGTATCATTCTCAAAACTTTTGGCCATGACTGTATATAATCCAAGTGTAGCACTCATTGCTCTTCAAGGGGTTGCCTCACTACAAAGATTAGCTTTCAACATGTAGGGCACAGTAAATGAAGAGGTTTTCCAAATCTATTGCTTTTTTATGTTTCTTTGTTGAAGAGATTAAAGTGATTTTATCAGCTCTGAGTACAATCAGGTTTTTCTAGGTTACCGATCTGCTCTGTCCTGCTCTTACCTGCTGTTTGGCTTATCTGATAGCAGAGTTGATGTCATCACAGGTCGGCACACAGGACTGGCAGCAGCTTGAGAGCTATCTGATCTAACAAATAAAGGAGACTAATAATATTGTTTACTTTAGCTCTGAAGCTTCTCTGTACACTAGATAACATCTCCTGCTCTCATGTCAAAATAATTAGCAGTCCTTTGAATATGAAGCTGATATGCTAATCACAGCCATAGAAACATGCACAGCCTGACCAGGAAGAGACAGGATGCATGAATAAAAGCGGATTTTGGTCTGTGAAACAGCGAGGTGAGACAACCCCTTTAACGCAGTGCTACTGACTGTTAAAACATCACTTTTATTAAATAATATAGACTAAAGTCTTTGTCCCGCTATCTATTGCACCGACCCAGAGTATAGCTAGATTGGCATCGATTTTACTTAATCTCCTATGTACTATTCAATTTCTAAAGCACGTCGCACTGCAGTTCCGGTGTGGAAGTAAAGATAAGCACAGTATTACACCTAAAAGATAGACACCACCGTCCCTCCGACATTTAAGCAATGGATAGTGGGGCAAAGACTTTTAATCTATGTTTAGTAAAAGAGAAGAAGTTTTAACAGTTTAAGTCTATAGCAATGAGTCGCACTGGTAACTGAAGGATGTCACTGAAGTACTTTGAGATATCCAGATTCAAAACATTAATCCATAAAATACTTGCCTTTGCTAAAGTTGTTAAATCTCTTTCCCTTAAAGGAAGTCCATGGAGCTCCAACTCTCTTAAAGAACTAGACACGGTCAAGCAGGCTGCAAGTGCCCTGCATAGTTGAAAGGTCATATCTTTAGATCGAATAGGTGGGATTCGTCTTCGAAAGTGGACTCCATATTTATCAGAATCTGCTAAACAAATGGAGAACTATTAGGATAGTAGAGGGATTTAATTACCATAAACACCAGCTGCTTTTCCCACAACCCCTCCCAGTATTACGGTTTTACATAAGTGTACAATGAACATTCCATTGTCAGCTACTAACGTGTAGCAGATCAGTTAAGATGGGTGAGGACCCAGACATTAAAGGGGTTGTCCAGGTTATTTATACGAAACATATGTAGGCTACGGGTGCCCTGATCAAATAAAGAAACCCACACTTCTGTTCCAGCAATAACGCTGTCACCCCAATTCCTATGTTGACTTCCACTGCGGTCGGCCACATTCATTTACCTCCAAATAGCGACGTCGGGCAATAGCATATGACCACTGCAGCTGATCTGGAGCGGACTGCAGCAGCCAGAAAACAGTAGAATTGGGAGAGACAGCGGCAGGATTAAAAAAAGCAGGTGAAAGGATAGTTAGCAATCTGGACAACCCCTATAAAGGGATTCTCCAACGCTTTTTTTATTAATATAATACTGTTGCCTTGGTAAATAAAGTTGAAACCCAGGTGATTTTTTTTAACCCAGTTTTGACCTCCCTGACATAACCCCATTTTTTTAAAATCTGACAGGTGTCATTTTATTTGATAATAACAGTTTGATACTTTTACCTATCTATGCGTTTCAGAGGTTGTTTTCTTGTGACACTATGGACCACATGTATGAAAACGGTCTAGGTCTAAAACTCACTTTGTCACACATAGCAACCTACCAGAGCGCTCCTTTCATATCATATAATGCTCTGGAAAGATGAGAGGTGCGCTCCGATTGGTTGCTATGGGCAACAAAGTGAGTTTTAGACCTAGACAGTTTTCATACATGAGGCCCATTGTACTTTAAGTTAGTAAGAAATTTTGATCCATGAAATATCCTGAAAATTGTGAAAAATTTGCCATTTTCAAAGTTCAAAACTTTGCGGCAAGACAGTTATTCCCCACAAAATAGTTTATAACTAGCATCTACCACATGTCTACCGTAGGTGGACATCATTTTTCAAATGTCTATTTTTTTACATTAGGGGGCTTAGAAATTTAGTAGTAATTCTTCACATTTTCAAGAAAATTTGCAACAGATTTTTTTTTTTCTTTTTAAAGGACCAGTCCAGTTCTCACGTAGCTTTGATTGGCCTGTATGTTAGTCACCCCCATAAAATAAGAAACTACACCCCTTAAAGTATTCAAAACCGTATTTAGAAAGTTTATTAACCTATTAGGTGTTTCACAGAAATTAAAGCAAAAGTGGAGGTGAAATTTTTAATATTCACTGGAACACGGTCGATGTGACCTGGGAAATGCAACTCAATATCGATTCCCCCATTTCTGCTGTGTTCAGAGATATCCCATATGTGGCCCTAGTGCGTTATTTGACTCAACCACAAGACCCAGAATAGGAGGAGCACCTACCAGACTTTGGGGTCTCATTTTCATTAAGATTTTCTTTAGGCGCCATTACAGATTTGCAGACACCCTGAGGTGCTAAAAATTAATAAACACCCCTAAAAAGACCCCATACTGTATTGGAAACTACAAGCCTTAAGAAATATATCCAGGGGTGCAAGGAGTATATCAACCCCACAGTTGTTTCACAAATTTTTTTAGCGACTTTTTCCAACAATCTACAGTTTTAGCTGGAAAAAAAAGCCCCCCAAAGTTTGTCACGCAATTTCTTCCAGGGTTGACAATCCCCTTTGTGTGGGTGTAAATTGCTGTTTGGGCGCAAGGCAGGGTTTACAAGAGAGGGAGTGCTATTTGGCTTTTGGAAGGCAGATTTTGGTTGATTCTATGTGGCATTTGCAAAGCCCCTAAAGTACCAGAACAGGTGAAATCCCATTTTGGACTCAATACCCCTCGTGGATCTCATCTAAGGGTGTATTGTGCATTTTGGGCACACAGATGTTCCATAGCTTTTTTTTGCACTTGGCCATGAAAATAAGGGGTGGGAGGGGGGAAACGCAGTACCGCCATTGATTTTCAGGGCTTCATTTTAACAACGGTCGCTGTGTGGTATAAAATGACATGCTAGTTTTACTTAGCAGGTCAATAGAATTACAGTGATATCCAATTTGTAGATATATTTTTAAAACAATAAAAACACGTTTTTTGCAAATTACCATAGTTTCGGGAACCTTAACTTTTTTATTTTCTATATACCAAGCTGTGTAAGGGCATTTTGCGAGGTGAACTGACGCTTTCATTGCTACCACTTTGGGGTTTTTTATGACTTTTTGATTTCGTTTTATTCATTTTATGTGCTATAGGATGAACGAAATTTTAAATTCTGTGCCTTCTTTTGGTTTTTTATGGAATTCACTGTGTGGGTTAAATAAATAGACTGTTAAAAGGGGGAGGGTTTTTACGCATGCGACATAAACCAAATATGCGTGCTTTGTTTTTTTATCTTTTTTGGGGCAACTGGAATTTGTAAAGGGGAAAACGGTGGTGTATGTGTTTTAATTTATTTTTTGCACTTGTACTTTCACTGTTTTTTGACTTGTCCCCAAAGGTCACGGTTCCAGCTGGTTCCATGCTGCGATTGTGCGTGCTCCACTTCTAAGCCCCGCCGGTCCTCATGAATATGTCAATGTGCAGGAACCCCTTCCCGGCTATACGTTTGGGTACATCAAATGTTGTAAGGGGTTAAAAGACCCGCAGAATCCCATTAATAAAATAATAAAAAAACTAGTTGGAGAGCCCCATTCGCAAAAAGACACATATGCATGTTTTTCTCACTATCTGACATGAAGTCAGAATAAACCTTAGGGGTTCTTCACACGGAGTTTTGACTCATTACAAGCGCTTTGTAGATCTGTCTTGGGACCGATTCTTTGCAAGACGGACCCGAGCCCCTTTTTTTTGAAACATGCAGCGGCGATCTCTCATGTGAACGCCGCTGCGTTCTTCCCATAGCCCGCAGTGATAATCTCACTGCTAATTGTTAGATCCGTCTTGGGGTCCGCTCTGTGGGGAAGAGCAAAGAAAGAATGTTATAAGGTATTTTTTATCAATTTCTGCAAAGTCAAAAGTTTACATACTCTAGGATTACTATGCCTTTAAATAATTTGGATGTATTTTAAATCGCACCCCAGAAACACACTGCTTTTTTTGTGTAACATCATGGGAAAGTCTAAAGAAATAAGCCAAGATAACAGAAAATAATTGTGGACTTGCACCCAAGACTGGTTCAACCTTGGGGACAATTTCCAGATACCCGACGGTGCCTTGTTCATCTGTACAAACAATTATACGCAAGTACAAACAAGATGGGAATGTTCAGCCATCATACTGCTTAGGAAGGAGATGGGTTCTGTGTCTCAGAGATGAACTTGCTTTGGTCCGTCATGTGCATACCAACCCAAGAACACAAGCAAAAGACCTTGTTAAGATGCTGGCGAAGCTGGTAAGGTTTTTGTCACTATCCACAGTAAAACAAGTACTGTATCAACATGGGCTGAAAGGCTACTCTGCTAGGAAGAAGCCATTACTCCAAAATAAACATATAAAATCCAGATTAATGTCTGCAAATGCACACAGGAACAAAGACCTGCATTTTTGTAGACATGTCCTGTGGTCTGATGAAACTAAAACTGTACTGTTTGGCCATAATGATCATCATTATATTTGGAGAAAAAAAGGGAGGAGCTTGGAAGCCTAAGACCACCATCCCAACTGTGAAACACCAGAGTGACAGCACAATGTTGTGGGGTTGTTTTGCTGCAGAAGGGAGGGGTGCACTTCAAAAAATAGATGGCAGCATGAGAAAAGAAGATTATGTGGCAACACTGAAGCAACATCTCAAGACATCAGCCAGGAAGTTAAAGCTTGAGTGGAAATGTGTCTTCCTAATGTTCAATGACATGAAGCTACTGCCAATCTGGTTACATAGTTGCTTAAGGAGAACCAAGTCAATGTTTTGGAGTGGCCATCTCTAAGCCCTGATCTCAGTCCTATTGAAATTGTATGGGCAAAGCTGAAAAGGCAGGTGCGCGCAAGCCGACCTACAAACATGGCTCAGTCACATCAGTTCTGTCAGGAGGAATGGGCCAAACTTCCTACCAACTGTTGTGAGAAGCTTTTGGAAGGATATCCCAAACGTTTGACCCAAGTCATTCAGTTTACAGGCAATGCTACCAAATACTAATGAAATGTATGTAAACTTTTGACCTTGAAGAAAGTAATAAAAATGCCTTAGAACATTCTCTCTTTCGCATTATTCTGGCATTTGGGAAATATAAATGATTTCGGTAATCCTAATTGACCTAAAACAGGTAAGGGTTATTCTGATCTCATGTCAGATAATGAGAAAAACATACATATGTGTCTTTTTATATAGTGTATGTAAACTTCTGGTTTGAACTGTACCTGCTGGGATAAGTTGGCCATGGCTTGGGAAATCCCAAAATAAGAAAACTTTTTCAAAGTCTGCAAAAATTTCCCTATGCAGTTACAATTTGGGACACTTGTATAAAAGATTTTAAAACTGATTTTACCAACCAGATTCTCCAAGCCCGGGTTGATGGCAGCTTTTAATAGCCACGCTCGCAAGCTCTTATTGATTTTCAGCGTATTAAGGATCGGCGGCCAATCAGATAATTTCACTCTATCTGCATTAAAACTGAGAGCTCCTCGTCGGAGGTTGGCTTTTACAGCTTGTAATGGAACAGAGTCTTGTAAAACACATAAGTAGTCATAATGTGATCTAAAGTCCATGGCCCCTTGGCGGCGTATTCGAACAGAATCAATCATCTTGTGCTTTAAATTATTCTCTGTAACCATAAAAGCAAAGAAAATTTATTTAAACCATTTTGTCAGGTTCAGACAAATTTAGGCTTTAAAAAAAAAAAAAAAAAAATACACCAACATTCTTTTTTAAATAAGAGATTGGGCCTATTTTTGCACATCACACAGATGAAATATGACGAGGAATAGTCAAATATAATTCACGAACAACTATTATGGCAATTTTGTTCTACTTTTCAATAGGGATGCTAATTTCATGACAGAAATAGGTGGTGGGAGTCTGCTCCAAACCTTGTTCTCAATGGGTCTTCTCACCACAATGATTTTAACATGTAGGGAAAGGTAAATGGAGACTACTACCAAATACATTTTGGTTCTAATTTTGCTTTGTTCAGGAGATAAAGGAGATTTTATCTACTGCTAGTATACACAAGTTTCTCTTGGTCACCTATCACTTCTCTCTGCTTTCTCTCTCATCTGATTGCTACAGGTTGCCGTTGTCCGACCACGGTGACTCACATTGTGCTGAGTGTTGTTTCTAGCACAGGAGCTTGCTTACATAAATTAATGACAAGTTTTAATCCTTAGAGCTCTGTAACCTTGTGCACTACAGACTATAAACCTCTAGCACTCATGTCATGTAACTGAAAAGCACAACTGATATGCCAATCACTGCTATACAATCACCCACAGCCTAACCAGGAAGTGTGAGTCTGAAGCTCCAAACCCCTTTTAAGAAATAGCAGGGTGAGAAACCCCCTTTAAGAACATCAGACCCAAGTCCCATGATGTTAAACCCCAAACCAATCAGGAACCCACCATGCTTGACGGGGCTTTTTAGGGTATAACATTGAGTTTTAATCGATGATCTCCAAACTCCACACAACTGAAAAAATAAAACAGACTGCAGACCAAATCAGGTTTTTTTGCTTAAAATGTCCTTTTTTTTCCCCCCACTGAACAGGCTACTCATTTTTCGTGGTGTAAAAGGTTGAGAGGGAGGGGGGGGGGGGAGAAAAAAGAGAGAGGGAGGGAGAAAAAGGAAGAGGGAGAGAAAAAAAAAAGAGAGGGAGAGAAAAAAAAAAAATAGGGAAAAAAAAAGAAAAAAAAAAAAAAAAACTCATAAGGGATGGGTTTAAAAATTTTCACTCAAATAATCAATACAACTTGTGGTTCTTATACAAAAGACAACACCTTTTTCTCCACAGCAGTTTAAAAGCTTCTCATTTCTCTGTCATTAGATAAAGCAGGGACTACTCAGATAATCACACACAACTTGGATTCTGTATAAAAAAACAACATATTTCTACCCCCGGGGGGGTGAAACTTCTGCAGCTCATTCTCACAGATAAAAAGTGTTTCTCTGCACAAGCCCCCGGGTAGCACCCCTGTCACCTGCCCGGTCGTACAGTGCAACTTTTACGAACTAAGGGCAGGTAAGGCAGCCTGTAGCCTCCAGACTGCAATTTTGTAATCACATATATTTAGAAAAGTGATTAAATACCCATTTTGGAGAAAATTGCATCATGTACTGACCTATGAAGGGGGCATGATCATTGTAAACCTTGCCCCAAAAAGGGCAGTACTGTCCAGTTTGGGGGAGCTTAGTCACATACCGTGCCCATTTCCACCGCACTATGAAGAGTGGATGCAGAAATTTATCAGACTCCAATGTTATGAGAACTTTAGTGAAATCCACAGCAAACACAAGTCCACCATGACAATGAAATAGATTTGCCAATGCATTTTTGCCAGCTTTCGGATCCCAGAAGTGAAACCCGCACCCATCTTGAAAACAGAGCCTGAACATCTCTGTGTAAAACGTGGGCATGCTTATAACATACAATGCTGACCCACAGAGCTGACAATCAGTCTGCAGTTATATAATATTAGTTACTCCATACTATACTCCTGTATGACACAGTATGCACTTTGTGGTTTTTTATGCTTGTGATTCTAAACCTTCAAACCCCTCCCCATCCCCC
>JAODAL010064779.1:0-18538 GCA_025379985.1 Phyllomedusa bahiana
AAGCGCGGCCCCTTTTTTTTGAAGCGCGGCCTTTTAAACGTGTGAAGCGCGGGGCCCTTATCTGTAAGCCGGGGCCCTTTATTGTGAAGCGCGGGCCCTTTATTGTGAAGCGTGGGCCCTTTATTGTGAAGCGTGGGCCCTTTATTGTGAAGCGCGGGCCCTTTATTGTGAAGCGCGGCCCTTATTGGAACGCGGGGCCCCTTTTTTGTGAACGCGGCCCTTTTTTGTCAAGCGCGGGCCCTTTATTGTGAAGCGCGGGCCCTTTTTTTGTGAAGCCGGGCCCTTAATCGTGGAAGCCGGGCCCCCCCCTTTTCGTGTGAAGCCGGGCCCTTTATTGTGAAACCCCGGGCCCCCTTTAACGTGTGCGCGGGCCTTTATCGTGTAACGGGGCCCTTTACGTGTGAAACGCGGGGCCCTTTAAACGTGTGAAGCGCGGGCCCTTTTTCGTGTGAAGCGCGGGCCCTTTTTCGTGTGAAGCGCGGGCCCTTTATCGTGTGAAGCGCGGGCCCCTTTATCGGTGAAAACGCGGGCCCTTTAAATTGTGAAGCGTGGGCCCTTTATTGTGAAGCTCGGGCCCTTTATTGTGAAGCATGGGCCCTTTATTGTGAAGCGCGGGCCCTTTATTGTGAAGCGTGGGCCCTTTATTGTGAAGCGTGGGCCCTTTATTGTGAAGCGTGGGCCCTTTATTGTGAAGCGTGGGCCCTTTATTGTGAAGCGTGGGCCCTTTATTGTGAAGGTGGGGGGCCCTTTTTTGGAACGGGGCCCTTTATTGTGAAGCGTGGGCCCTTTATTGTGAATCGAGGGCCCTTTATTGTGAAGCGGGCCCCTTATTGCGAAGCGCGGGCCCTTTATTGCGCAGCGTGGGCCCTTTTTTGTGAAGCGCGGGCCCTTTATTGTGAAGCGCGGGCCCTTTATTGTGAAGCGCGGGCCCTTTATTGTGAAGCGCGGGCCCTTTATTGTGAAGCGCGGGCCCTTTATTGTGAAGCGCGGGCCCTTTATTGTGAAGCGCGGGCCCGTTATTGTGAAGCGCGGGCCCTTTTTCTTAAGATTCGTGGGCCCTTTTTCTTTAGAAGCGCGGGCCCTTTTTCATAAGAAGCGCGGGCCCTTTATCGTGTGAAGCGCGGGCCCTATATCGTGTGAAGCGCGGGCCCTTTATCGTGTGAAGCGCGGGCCCTTTATAGTGTGAAGCGCGGGGCCCCTTAAAACGTGGGGAACGCGGGCCCTTTATCGTGGAACGCCGGGGCCCCTTTTTCGGTGAAGCGCGGGCCCTTTATCGTGTGAAGCGCGGGCCCTTTATCGTGTGAAGCGCGGGCCCTTTATCGTGTGAAGCGCGGGCCCTTTATCGTGTGAAGCGCGGGCCCTTTATCGTGTGAAGCGCGGGCCCTTTATCGTGTGAAGCGCGGGCCCCTTTTTCGTGTAAGCGCGGGCCCTTTATTGTTTAAGCGCGGGCCTTTTTTTTCGTGTGGAAAACGCGGGGCCCCTTTTTCGTGTGAAGCGCGGTCCCCCCCAAATTTTTGAAACGCGGGCCTTTTTTTTGGGAAACGGGGCCCCTTTTTTGTGAAGCGGGGGGCCCATTTTGGGGGAAGCGGGGGCCCTTTTAAATTTTGAAACGCAGGGGCCCCTTTTTTGGGGAAGCGCGGGCCCTTTATCGTGTGAAGCGCGGGCCCTTTTTCATAAGAAGCGCGGGCCCTTTTTCATAAGAAGCGCGGGCCCTTTTTCATAAGAAGCGCGGGCCCTTTTTCATAAGAAGCGCGGGCCCTTGATTGTGAAGCGCGGGCAGTTTCAGAAGAAGCGCGGGGCCCTTTTTTCGTGTGAACGCGGGCCCTTTTCGTGTAACGCGGCCCTTTTTCGTGTGAACGCGGGGCCCCCCATCGTGTGAACGCGGCCCTTTATCGTTGGGAACGCGGGCCCTTTTTTCATAAGAAGCGCGGGCCCCCTTATTGTGGGAAAGGGGGGGGGCCCCTTTATTTTTGAAGCGCCCGGGGTCTTTTATCGTGTGAAGCACGGGCCCTTTATTGTGAAGCGCGGGCCCTTTATTGTGAAGCGCGGGCTCTTTATCGTGTGAAGTGCGGGCCCTTTATTGTGAAGCGCGGGCCCTTTATTGTGAAGCGCGGGCTCTTTATCGTGTGAAGCGCGGGGGGGCCCCTTTTAAATTTTTGGGGTGAAGCGCGGGGGGGCCCTTTAAACGTGGGGGAAGCCGGGCCCCTTTAAAAACGTTGAACCCCGGGGGGCCCTTTAAATTTTTCCCCCGGGCCCCAAAACGTGGAAACCGGGCCCTTTTAAACTTAACCGGCCAAAATTCAGTGGAAGTTTTTCTTTTTGGCCCCTTATTTTTGTTTTTAACCCGGGCCCTTTTTTTCTTACCCCCATTCCCCCCTAAACCGGTTTTAAATTTTTGGGAGGTCGGCCCGGCCCTTTTTAACTATTCCGGGGGGGCAGGGGTTTTCCTCCCAAATGGTTTTTTAAAAGGCCGGGGGGCCCGCCCTTTATGTGCCCTCCGGGGCCCCTTTTTTTTTTCCATTTTTCCCCCGGAAATGAAGGGGCCCGGGGCCCCCCTTTTTCGGTGGAAGGCCGGCCCAAAAAGAGGGTTGCCGGGCCCCTTTTCGTGGTTGGGAAAACCGGGGCCCTTTAAACGTGGGGAAGCGCGGGCCATTTATCATGTGAAGCGGGCCCCTTTTTTGTGAACGGGGCCCTTTTTTTTAAAACGGGGCCCTTTATTGTGAAAGGGGCGGGCCCCTTTTTTGTGAAGCGGGGGGCCCCCTTTTTTGTGAAGCGCGGGGGCCCTTTTTTCGTGTGAAGGGGCGGGCCCTTTAAACGGGGTAAAACGCGGGCCCCCTTTTTTGTTAAGCGCGGGGGCCCTTTTTTTCGTGTGGGAAACGTGGGCCCCTTTTTCGTGGAAGCGCGGGCCCTTTATTGTGAAGCGCGGGCCCTTTTTTGAAAGCCGGGCCCCTTTTTTGTGAAAACGCCGGGGGCCCCTTTTTTGTTTAAGCCGGGCCCTTTTTTGTGAAGCGCGGCCTTTTAAACCCTTGAAGCGTGGGCCCCTTTTTCTGTGAAAGGGGAGGGCCCCCCTTTTTGTGGGAACGCGGCCTTTTTAAACTGTGAAGCGCGGGGCCCCTTTTTTCGTGTGAAACCCCCGGGGCCCCTTTTTCGTTGAACGCGGCCCTTTATCGTGTGAAGCCGGGCCCTTTATTTGTTTAAGCGCGGGCCCCCTTTTTTCGTGTTTAAGCGCGGGCCCTTTTTCGTTTGAAGCGCGGGCCCTTTATCGTGTGAAACCGGGCCCCCCTTTTTTGTGAACGCGGGCCCTTTATCGTGTGAAGCCCCGCCCTTTTTTCGGTGACGCGCGGGGCCCTTTAAACGGTGAAGCGCGGGCCCCCTTTTTCGTGTGAAAAACGTTTGGGCCCTCTATCGTGTGAAGCGCGGGCCCTTTATTGTGAAGCGCGGGCCTTTTATCGTGTGAAGCGCGGGCCCTTTATCGTGTGAAGCGCGGGCCCTTTATTGTGAAGCGCGGGCCTTTTATCGTGTGAAGCGCGGGCCCTTTAAACGTGGGGAAGCGCGGGGCCCTTTTTTGTGAACGCGGGCCCCCCTTTTTTCTGTAAGCGCGGGCCCTTTTATTGTGAAGGGGCGGGCCCTTTAAATTTTGAAGCGCGGGCCCCCTTTTTTTGAAGCCCCGGGGGCCCCTTTTTTGTGAGGCGGGGGCCCTTTTTTTTTTTGAAGCGCGGGGCCCCTTTTTTTTGTGAAAACGCGGGCTTTTTTGTGAAGCGGGGGGGCCCTTTTCTTGTGAAGCGCGGGCCCTTTTATTGTGAAGCGCGGGGCCCCTTTTTTTCGTGTTTAAGCCCCCGGGCCCTTTATCGATGAACGCGGGCCCCCTTTAAAACGTGTTTAAACGCGGGGCCCCTTTAAACGTGTGAACGCGGGCCCTTTATCGTGGGAAGCGCGGCCCTTTATCGTGTAAGCCGGGGCCCCTTTTTCGTGTGAAGCGCGGGCCCCTTTTTTTCGTGAAGCCGGGGGCCCTTTTTCGTTAAGCGCGGGGCCCTTTTTCGTGAAGCCGGGGCCCCTTTTTCGTGAACCCCGGGGCCAAATTTTTCGTGAAGCGCGGGCCCCTTTAAAACGTGAAGCGCGGGCCCCTTTTAAAACGTGTGAAACGCGGGGCCCTTTTTCGTGTGAAAGCGCGGGCCCTTTATTGTGGGAAACCCCGGGGCCTTTTTTCGTGGGGAAGCGCGGGCCCTTTAACGTGTGAAACGGGGGGCCCTTTTTCGTGTGGGAAACGCGGGGCCCCTTTTTTGTGAAACGCGGGCCCTTTTTTCCCTGTGGGAAACGCGGCCCTTTTTTCGTGTGACGCGCGGGCCCTTTATCGTGTGAAGCGCGGGCCCTTTATCGTGTGAAGCGTGGCCCTTTAAAAAGTGTTTAAACGCGGCCCTTTTTTGTGAACGTGGGCCCTTTTTCGTGGTTTAAGCGCGGGCCCTTTAAATTTTTGAAGCGCGGGGCCTTTTTTTTCGTGGAAAACCGGGCCCTTTACGTGTGAAAACGCGGGGCCTTTAAATTTTAAGCGCGGGGGCCCCTTTTTCGTGTGAAGCGCGGGCCCTTTATCGTGTGAAGCGCGGCCCTTTATCGTTGAAGCGCGGGGCCCCCTTTTAACGTGTGACGCGCGGGGGGGGCCTTTTTCGTGGGGGACGCGGGGGGGCCCTTTATCGTGTGAAAGGGGGGGGGTGCCCCCCTTTTAACGTGTGAAAACGCGGGCCCCCTTTTTCCCTGGAAGCGGGGCCGGGGGCCCCCTTTTTCGTTGAACGCGGGCCCTTTATTTTTGAAGCGCGGGGCCTTTTTTTCGGTGAAGCGCGGGGGCCCCTTTTTCGGTTTTAAGGCGGGGCCCTTTATTGTGAAGCGCGGGGGGTTTTTTTTTGTGTGAAGCGCGGCCCTTTTAACGGGAAGCGCCGGCCCCCTTTAAAATTTTTAAGCGCGGGGCCCCTTTTTTGGAAGCGCGGGGCCCCTTTTTTTGAAAACCCCGGTCCCTTTATTGTGAAAGCCCGGGCCCCCTTTTTTTGAAGCGCGGGGCCCCTTTTTCTGGGAAGCGCCGGGGGCCCTTTATCGTGTGAAGCGCGGGCCCTTTATCGTGTGAAGCGCGGGCCCTTTATCGTGTGAAGCGCGGGCCCCTTTTTAGTGAAGCGCGGGCCCCTTTTTTGTGAAGGGCCCGGGCCTTTTAATTTTTGGAAGCCGGGCCCCCTTTTTTGGTGAAGCGCGGGGCCCCTTTTATTGTGGGAAACGCGGGGCCCCTTTTTTTGTGGTTTAAGGGGCGGGCCCTTTATCGGGGAAGCCCCGGGCCCTTTAAACGGTGAAGCGCGGGCCCTTTATAGTGTGAAGCGCGGGCCCTTTATCGTGTGAAGCGCGGGCCCTTTATCGTGTGAAGCGCGGGCCCTTTATCATAAAAAACACAAGTACTTGGAGATACAGGCACTTTATCGCGAAACATTGTCACGTGCTGGGGGTAGGGTAACCCTATGGTAGTGGTAAGAGGTCTGGGTGCTGCCCGCCCTGCACTCCTCACTCATCCTACAGTAGCTTTATATCGGACCCCAAATACCCATGTTGGAGGCTCGGGGAGTTGTATTATCATCTCTGGGGTTTTGCTACAGATGCAGATATTGTAAAAATCATGACACAAAATGGTGACGCCTGCATATTGGGACACAGCGAGGGGTGCAGCGTCCTGGGAGAGGGGCTAAAACCCCCCCCCACCATAAAATTGGTGCGGGGTCATATTAAGATAGGCACTCAGGGCGTCCTATGTCAAACCTGCAGTGAAGATGAGAGGGCGCTTGCGGAAGTTGCTGCCATGGATGAGGGACGTCTGATAAACGAGGTCCCCCTCTGCGCTGCGCCCTCGCTGACCCCCTCATCCTGTGCAGCTTCTTCCTTTACAGGTGTCAGATATCAAAGAGCATCATCATCCCACTTAAGATTTTACATTAGGAAGAGTTGGTCTTGGCACCAACAGTCCTGAAATACCCCAGACCTCAGTCCATAGCACCAACCTAGACCACAGCAATGTGCTGAACACAGCCGTGTCATTCTGTGATGCCATAGAGCACCCTCATTGCTCGGACATAGAACTGGTTGCCTCTCGCTTGCCCCTGTGTATTCTTCTGTAAGTGCAGTTACAGTTTATACCCCAAAGTGTGATCCCCAAAAGCAGGAGGGGAGATGGAGGGGATTGTGCACCCACTGAATAATTGCACCATGTTTGATTGTCGGCACTGGGTGGATGTTACCAGTATGACCAGGTTCAGCTTCGCATATAACGATCCTTCAGTGAGGTTTCTGTACATAGAGCGCAATCATTGCAATAGAATATTACCCTTAGTAAGATCTCTGCTTGATGTCAGGGAACTGTTCCTATTTCACTTCCAGAGTTTCGCTGCCCATTCTCATCTTCCATACACACAAACCCATCAGCTGTGTCAGTAGGGCTGCATGCTGTCAGTGAGTGACACCTTCCCTGCTTACATTCAGAGACTTAACGACAAAATTGCTTGTAATACAGAGTATATTAAATAGGTGTAAAACTACTGATTGCATAAAACCTGGGATAGACTGAGCAACGAGTGGCCAGTAACTTATTGTTGATGGGAAGTGAACAGATCTGAGCTCTTTCAAAATGTTCAAGAGCAGGGCCGCACCTCACAGGGTCTGAAAACCCCAGGGCTCTTTAGAGGATCCGGGCCCGGGGGGGAGAGGGAGGGGGCCCCCCTCACAATCTGATACCACAACTCGCGAGGAGTCCGGGTCCCGGGGGCAGAAAAAAAAGTCCACACCTCAAAAGGATCTGATTAAACCCCAGGACTCCCTTTAAAAGGGGTTCCGGGCCCCGGGGGTCAAGCAGGGGGCCCCCCCTCACCAAAAAAAAAAAAGGGGTCTGAAAACCACAGGGCTCTTCCCGAGGAAATCGGGCCCCCGGGGGGGCAGAGCAGGGGCCGCAAACCCCACGCTCACAGGATCGATACCACAGGACTCTGCAAGAAGTCCGGGGCCCCGGGGGTCAAAGCAGGGGCCCCCACCTCACAGGGTCGAAAACCACGGACTCTGCAAGGATCCGGGCCCGGGGATCAGAGCAGGGGCCGCACCTCACAGGATCTATACCACAGGCCTTTTTCAGAGGAGTCCGGGCTCCGGGGGATCGACAGGGGGCCCCCCTCACAGGGGTCTGATACCACAGGACTCTTTAGAGGGGTTTCCCCCCCCCGGGGGGCAGAGCAAAGGCCACAAACCCCACGGATCTGATACCACAGGGCCCCTTCAGAGGATTTCCGGGCCCCCGGGGGGCA
The DNA here is from genome assembly GCA_025379985.1 of Phyllomedusa bahiana. Lineage (NCBI taxonomy): Eukaryota > Metazoa > Chordata > Amphibia > Anura > Hylidae > Phyllomedusa > Phyllomedusa bahiana. The sequence continues at coordinate 7,317 of JAODAL010064779.1, forward strand.
GAGCAGGGGCCACCTCACCAAACCCCACGGACTGATACCCCAGGACTCTGCAGAGGGGTCCGGGGGCCGGGGGGCAGAGCAGGGGCCGCACCCCCACAGGATTTTTGATAAACCCCAAAAAAATCTGCAGAAAGGGGTCCGGGGCCCCCGGGGGTCAAGCAGGGGGGCCCCACCTCACAAAGGGGTCTTTATACCACCCGGACTCTTCAAGGGGTCCGGGCCCCGGGGTCAGAGCAGGGGCCCCCCCACCTCACACCTCACAGGGTCTGATACCACAGGACTCTGCAGAGGAGTCCGGGGTCAGAGCGGGGGCCGCACCTCACAGGGGCTGATACCAAAAGGACTCGGGAGAGGAGTCCGGGCCCCCCGGGGAAACAAGCAGGGGCCGCACCCCACCGGATCTGATACCAAAAGGCTCTTTTAGAGGAGTCCGGCCACTTTGGGGGAAAAGCAGAGGCCCCACCTCACACCTCACAGGGTCTGATACCACAGGGCCCCTTCAAGGGGTCCCCGGGGCCCCCCCGGGGCAGAGCAGGGGCCCCCACCTCACAGGATCTGATACCCACAGGGCACTTCAGAGGAGTCCGGGCCCCGGGGGGCAGGCAGGGGCCCACCCACAGGATCTGATACCACAGGACTCTTCAAAGGAGCCCCCCCCCCCCGGGGCCCCCGGGGGGCAGAGCAGGGGGCCCCACCTCACAAGGGTCTGATACCACAGGACTCTTTAGAGGAGTCCGGGGCCCAGGGGGGCAGAGCAGGGGGCCCCACCTCACGGGTCTGATAAACCCCAGGAAATCTTCAAGGAGTCCCGGGGCCCGAGCGGGCAGAGCAAAGGCCGCACCCTCACAGGATCTGAATTTCCCCCAGGACTCTTCAGAGGAGTCCCCGGGCCCCCCGGGGGGCCCGAGCAGAGGGGCCCCACCCCACAGGATCTTATACCACAGGACTCTTCAGAGGAGCCGGGGCCCCGGGGGGCAGAGGGAGGGGGCCCCCCTCACAGAAACCACACCACAGGAGACTCAAGGGGTCCGGGCCCCGGGGGTCAGAGCAGGGGGCCCCACCTCACAGGGTCTGATAGCACGGAATCTTCAGAGGAAATCCAGGCCCCGGGGGGCCCGAGCAGGGGGGCCCCACTTCACAAAGGGTCTGATACCACAGGACCCTCAAGGAGTCCCCGGGGGCCCCGGGGGCCCAAACAGGGGCCGAAACCCCCACACCCCACAGGATTGATACCCCAGGACTCTTCAGAGGGGTCCCGGGGGGGGGGGGCCCCCGGGGGGCAGAGCAGAGGCCGCACCTCACAGGAAAACTGATACCACAGGACCTTCAGAAGGGGTCCGGGCCCCCCGGGCAAGCAGGGGCCCGGGACCTCACACGATCTTATACCACAGGCTCTTCAGAGGGGTCCGGGCCCCCGGGGGCCCGAGCGAAAGGGCCCCAAACCCCCACGACTGATACCAAAGGACAAATTCAGAGGAGTCCCCGGGGGCCCGGGGGGGCAGAGCAAGGCCGCACCTCAAGGATCTGATAACCCCCAGGACTCTTCAGAGGAGTCCCCGGGCCCCCTGGAGCAGAGCAGGGGGGCCCCACCTCACACGAACTGAAACCACAGGACCTTCAGGGGGGGTCCGGGGCCCCCGGGGTCAGACAGGGGCCGCACCTCACAGGAACTGAAAACCCCAGGGCCTTCCCGAGGATTTCCGGGGCCCCGGGGGGAGAGCAGGGGCCACAAATTCACAGGGTCTGATACCACAGGGCTCTTCAGAGGGTCCGGGCCCCAAACGGTCAGAGCAGAGGCCCCCACCCACAGGTCTGAAAACCCCAGGGCTCTTCAAAGGGGTCCGGGGGCCCCGGGGGTCCCGAGCAGGGGCCCCCAAACCCCACAGGAACTGAAAAACCACAGGGGCTCTCAGAGGAGTCCGGGCCCCGGGGGCCCGAGCAAAAAGGGTACACCTCACAGGATTCTGATACCCCAGGACTCTACAGAGGAGTCCGGGGGCCCCCAGGGGGCAGAGCAGGGGCCCCCACTTCACAGGATCTGATACCACAGGACTCTTTAAGGGTCCGGCCGAGCGGTCAGAGCAGAGGCCGCACCTCACAGGATCTGAACCCCAGGACTCCCTTTAAAGGGGTCCGGGCCCCGAGCGGTCAGAGCAGAGGCCCGCAAACCCCACAGGGGTCTGTACCACAGGGCTCTTTTAGAGGAGTCCGGGCCCCCGGGGGGCAAGTAGGGGCCACAAATTCACAGGATCTGAAAACCACAGGACTCTGCATAAAAAAATCCCCGGGCCCCCGGGGGCAGAAACAGGGGCCGCACCTCATGGATCCCGATACCACAGGACCCCTTCAAAAAGGAGTCCGGGGCCCCCGGAAAGGGCAGAGCAAAAGGGCCCGCACCTCACAAGGGCGATACCACGGGCTCCCGCAAAAGGATCCGGGCCCCCCAGGGTCAAGCAGAGGCCCACCTCACAGGGTCTGATAAACCCCAGGACTCTTTAGAGGAGTCCCCGGGGCCCGAGCGGTCAAGCAGAGGCCCCCCAAACCCCACAGGATCTGATACCACAGGGCTCTTCAGAGGATCCCGGGGCCCCCGGGGGGCAGAGCAGGGGCCCCCGCCCCACAGGGTCTATACCACAACTCCCTTTAGAGAGTCCGGGCCCCGAGGGTCAACAAAGGGGGGGACACCCCACAGGATCTAAACCCCAGGGCTCTGCAGAGGAAATCCCCGGGCCCCCGGGGGGCAGAGCAGGAGCCCCACCTCACAGGGTCTGATACCACAGGACTCTTTTAGAGGATCCCGGGCCCCCGGGGGGAGAGCCCGGGGGCCCAGACCCCCCAGGATCTGATACCACAGGGCCGTTTAGAGATCCGGGCCCCGGGGTCAAGCAGGAGAGGGACCTACAAAGGGTCTGATACCACAAGGGCTCTTCAGAGGATTCCCCGGGGCCCGAGCGGTTTAACAAGGCCGCACTTCACCGGGTCTGATACCCCAGGAACCCCTGCAGAGGATCCGGGCCCCGGGGTCAGACAAGGGGGCCACACCTCACAGGGTCTGATACCACAGGACTCTTCAGAGGACCGGCCCCGGGGGCCCGAGCAGGGGCTACACCTCACAACGAAACCACAGGACCCCTTTCAAAGGGGTCCGGGCCCCCGGGGGCAGAGCAGAGGCCGCACCTCACGGATCTGATACCACAGGACTCTTTTAGAGGAGTCCGGGCCCCCCGGGGGAAACAGGGCCCCCCACCTCACAGGAAACTGATACCACGGGCTCCTTTAAGGATTTCCCGGGGCCCGAACGGGCAGAAACAGAGGCCCCACTTTTACAGGGTTCTGATACCACAGGAACCCCTGCAGAGGATCCGGGCCCCGGGGGCAGAGGGAAAGGGGGCCGGGACCTCCCCCAGGGTCTGTACCACAGGACTCTTCAAGGGGTCCGGGCCCCCCGGGGGGAGAGCAGGGGCTACACCTCACAGGATCTATACCCCAGGGCTCCCTTCCCAAAGGGGTCCGGGCCCCCGGGGCAGAACAGGGCCCCGCAAACCCACACCTCACAGGATCTTTATACCCCAGGCCCCGTCAGAGGAGTCCGGGCCCCCCGGGGGAAGCAGGGGCTCACCTCACAGGATCGATACCACAGGATCTTCAGAAAGGGGTCCGGGCCCCCCGGGGGGAGAGTAGGGGCCCCACCTCACAGGATCTGATACCACAGGGCTCTGCAGAGGAGTCCCCGGGCCCCGGGGGGCAAGCAGGGGGCCCCACCTCCAACCCCCTTACCTCGGTGTAGAGGGGGAAATCGCGGCAGAATTTTTAAAAGGATAAAAGCGCTTGTAAAAGAGAAGGGGAAAGGCGGGGGCACCCGGGGAGGGGAAAAGGCGGCGGCGGCACGGGGAGGGGGAAAGGCGGCGGCGGCACGGAGAGGGGGAAAGGGGGGGGGCGGCCACGGGAGGGGGGGGGAACCCGGGGGGGCGGCACGGAGAGGGGAACGGCGGCGGCGGCACGGAGAGGGGAACGGCGGAGGCGGCACGGAGAGGGGGGGGCGGGGGCGGCACCCGGGGAGGGGAACGGCCCGGGGGCAAAGGAGGGGGGAACGGCGGCGGCAAAGTAGAAGGGGAAAGGCGGTGGCGGGACGGAAGGGGAACGGCGGCGGCGGCACGGAGAGGGGAACGGCGGCGGCGGCACGGAGAGGGGAACGGCGGCGGCACGGAGAGGGGAACGGCGGCGGCACGGAGAGGGGAACGGCGGTGGCGGCACGGAGAGGGGAACGGCGGCGACCTATAGTGACAACAATACTTATAGCAGAGGTATAGAGAAAACCTCGCCGCTGCCTCCTAGGATCACACTGCACTGAGTGCTGTTTTTGTACGTGGAGCAGCGGGCACAGGGCTGTTACAGGAGGCGTCTGACACACTGTGACGAGTCCTGCACCTGCTTCAGGATTTCAGCCTCTGGCGGTCAGTGATGGGGTCACTATGCCGGGCGGTCTCCACCTTGTCTTCTGCGTCCGTCGTGTGAGTTGGATGGAGACGCCGGATTTGCACAGACACCACTTCTTACTTGTCCGTGATCTCGCTCGGTGTCACCGCTGTCGTCTTCTCATGACCTCTCACCGGGTCCTGATACACGAGGATTTCCCAGCAGAGTCTTACATTTCCTGTGAGGGCCACAACCTGTCACCTCTGCTCCAAGAAGCTGAAGAAAGATAAGAGGAGGACAATGAGGAGCAGAGGGGTCCTGACCAAGCACAGCGCCCCCGTCACAGGGTCAAGTGTCACCGTCAGAAGAATACTGAGAAATACGGCGTCCACAGCGTGAGGTGCAAGCATCGAACTGACATACACCACAGCCCTAACATCAAACCCCCGCCTGCCAGGGCCCGGACTCCTCTGAAGAGTCCTGTGGTATCAGATCCTGTGAGGTGCGGCCCCTGCTCTGACCCCCGGGGCCCGGACTCCTCTGAAGAGTCCTGTGGTATCAGATCCTGTGAGGTGCGGCCCCTGCTCTGATCCCCGGGGCCCGGACTCCTCTGCAGAGTCCTGTTGTTTTAGATCCTGTGTGGTGCGACCCCTTCTCTGACCCCCGGGGGCACGGACTCCTCTGAAGAGTCCTGTGGTATCAGATCCTGTGAGGTGCGGCCCCTGCTCTAATCCCCGGGGCCCGGACTCCTCTGCAGAGTCCTGTGGTATTAGAATCCTGTGAGGTGCGAACCCTGCCTCTGACCCCGGGGCCCGGACTCCTCTGAAGCGTCCTGGGGTATCAGATCCTGTGAGGTGCGGCCCCTGCTCTGACCCCCGGGCCCGGACTCCTCTGGAGAGTCCTGTGGTATCAGATCCTGTGAGGTGCGGCCCCTGCTCTGACCCCCGGGGCCCGGACTCCTCTGAAGAGTCCTGTGGTATCAGATCCTGTGAGGTTTGTGGTGCGGCCCCTTCTCTGACCCCCGGGGCCCGGACTCCTCTGAAGAGTCCTGTGGTATCAGATCCTGTGAGGTGCGGCCCCTGCCCTGACCCCCGGGGCCCGGACTCCTCTGAAGAGTCCTGTGGTATCAGATCCTGTGAGGTGCAGCCCCTGCTCTGACCACTGGGGCCCGGACTCCTCTGAAGAGTCCTGTGGTATTAGATGCTGTGAGGTGCGGCCCCCTGCTCTGACCCCCGTGGCCCGGACTCCTCTGAAGAGTCCTGTGGTATCAGATCCTGTGAGGTGCAGCCCCTGCTCTGACCACTGGGGCCCGGACTCCTCTGAAGAGTCCTGTGGTATCAGGCCCCCACACATACCAGGGCCACGGGCTGCACCCAGTGGGACCGGATAGAGAGCAGCCGTGGCGGATCACAGGAGGCCGCAGACCGGACGCCCCTGTAAGTTCTGCGCAGTTTTTCTTTTTCTCTTGCGCCATTTGATTCTCATCAGCGATGACATCGAGGCTCAGCCCCTCCGCGACCATTCATTGCCCGGCACAGGTGTTACACCTCATACTCCCCCCGGCCTCCATTATTGGGGGGCCCCTCATTCGTCCCCTCACCGACCATTCATTGCCCGGCTCGGGTGTTACACCTCATACTCTCCCCCCGGCCTCCATTATTGGGGGGGTCCATCAGTCACCCCCTCTCTGACCATTCATTGCCCGGCTCGGGTGTTACACCTCATACTCTCCCCCCCGGCCTCCATTATTGGGGGGGACCATCAGTCGCCCCCTCTCTGACCATTCATTGCCCGGCTCGGGTGTTACACCTCTACTCTCCCCCCGGCCTCCATTATTGGGGGCCCATCATTCGCCCCCCTCTCTGACCATTCATTGCCCGGCTCGGGTGTTACACCTCATACTCTCCCCCCGGCCTCCATTATTGGGGGCCCATCATTCGCCCCCCTCTCTGACCATTCATTGCCCGGCTCGGGTGTTACACCTCATACTCTCCCCCCGGCCTCCATTATTGGGGGGCCCATCAGTCGCCCCCTCTCTGACCATTCATTGCCTGGAGCAGGTGTTACACCCTAACTCCCCCCCGGTCCTCCATTATTGGGGGGCCCATCAGTCGCCCCCTCTCTGACCATTCATTGCCCGGCTCGGGTGTTACACCTCATACTCTCCCCCCGGCCTCCATTATTGGGGGCCCATCAGTCGCCCCCTCTCTGACCATTCATTGCCCGGCTCGGGTGTTACACCTCATACTTCTTCCCACCCCCGGCCTCCATTATTGGGGGGTCCATCAGTCGCCCCTCTCTTTACCCATTCATTGCCTGGAGCACATGTCACACCTCATACTCTCCCCCCGGCCTCCATTATTGGGGGGGTCCATCAGTCGCCCCCTCTCTGACCATTCATTGCCTGGAGCACATGTCACACCTCATACTCTCCCCCCGGCCTCCATTATTGGGGGGGCCCATCAGTCGCCCCCTCTCTGACCATTCATTGCCCGGCTCGGGTGTTACACCTCATACTCTCCCCCCGGCCTCCATTATTGGGGGGGTCCATCAGTCGCCCACTCTCAGTCCATTCATAGCCCGGCTAGGTTGTTACACCTCATACTCTCCCACCGGCCTCCATGATTGGGGGGCCCATCAGTCGCCCCCTCTCTGACCATTCATTGCCCGGCTCGGGTGTTACACCTCATACCCTTTCCCCCCGGCCTCCATTATTGGGGGGCCCATCAGTCGCCCCCTCTCTGACCATTCATTGCCCGGCTCAGGTGTTACACCTCATACTCTCCCCCCGGCCTCCATTATTGGGGGGGGACAAACAGTCGCCCCCTCTCTGACCATTCATTGCCCGGCTCGGGTGTTACACCACAAACTCTCCCCCGGCCTCCATTTGGGGGGGTCCATCAGTCGCCCCCTCTGACCATTCATTGCCCGGCTCAGGTGTTACACCTCATACTCTCCCCCCCGGCCTCCATTATTGGGGGGGGTCCATCAGTCGCCCCCTCTCCGACCATTCATTGCCCGACTCAGGTGTCACACCTCATACTCTCCCCCCGGCCTCCATTATTGGGGGGGTCCATCAGTCGCCCCCTCTCTGACCATTCATTGCCCGGCTCAGGTTTTACACCTCATACCCCCCCCCCCCCCGGCCTCCATTATTGGGGGGGTCCATCAGTCGTCCCCTCTCTGACCATTCATTGCCCGGCTCAGGTGTTACACCTCATACCCTCCCCCCCCCCCGGCCTCCATTATTGGGGGGGTCCATCAGTCGCCCCCTCTCTGACCAAACATTTCCCGGCCCAGTTGTTACACCACATACTCTCCCCCCGGCCTCCATTATTGGGGGGTCCTTCTGTCGCCCCCTCTCTGACCATTCATTGCCCGGCTCAGGTGTTACACCTCATACTCTCCCCCCGGCCTCCATTATTGGGGGGGTCCATCAGTCGCCCCCTCTCTGACCAGTCATTGCCCGGCTCAGGTGTTACACCTCATACTCTCCCCCCGGCCTCCATTATTGGGGGGGTCCATCAGTCGCCCCCTCTCTGACCATTCATTGCCCGGCTCGGGTGTTACACCTCATACTCTCCCCCCGGCCTCCATTATTGGGGGGTCCATCAGTCGCCCCCTCTCTGACCATTCATTGCCCGGCTCAGGTGTTACACCTCATACTCTCTCCCCGGCCTCCATTATTGGGGGGTCCATCAGTCGCCCCCTCTCTGACCATTCATTGCCCGGCTCAGGTGTTACACCTCATACTCTCCCCCCCGGCCTCCATTATTGGGGGGTCCATCAGTCGCCCCCTCTCTGACCATTCATTGCCTGGAGCACATGCTACACCTCATACTCTCCCCCCGGCCTCCATTATTGGGGGGGTCCATCAGTCGCCCCCTCTCTGACCATTCATTGCCCGGCTCAGGTGTTACACCTCATACTCTCCCCCCGGCCTCCATTATTGGGGGGCCCATCAGTCGCCCCCTCCCCGACCATTCATTGCCCGGCGCAGGTGTCACACCTCATACCATCCCCCTGGCCTCCATTATTGGGGGGGCCATCAGTCGCCCCCTCTCTGACCATTCATTGCCCGGCGCAGGTGTCACACCTCCCTACTCTCCCCCCGGCCTCCATTATTGGGGGGGTCCATCAGTCGCCCCCTCTCTGACCATTCATTGCCCGGCGCAGGTGTCACACCTCATACTCTCCCCCCGGCCTCCATTATTGGGGGGCCCATCAGTCGCCCCCTCTCTGACCATTCATTGCCCGGCTCGGGTGTTACACCTCATACTCTCCCCCCGGCCTCCATTGTTGGGGGGTCCATCAGTCGCCCCCTCCTCGACCATTCATTGCCCGGCTCGGGTGTTACACCTCATACTCTCCCCCCGGCCTCCATTGTTGGGGGGGTCCATCAGTCGCCCCCTCTCTGACCATTCATTGCCCGGCTCAGGTGTTACACCTCATACTCTCCCCCCGGCCTCCATTATTGGGGGGGTCCATCAGTCGCCCCCTCTCTGACCATCATTGCCCGGCTCAGGTGTTACACCTCATACTCTCCCCCCCGGCCTCCATTATTGGGGGCCCCCTCGCCAGGTCTCTCACGTGGCTCCTGTATTGCAGCACAATGGCCGCCGCCCTATCCAGCACCATTAGGAATGTGTACTCTTTGAGGAGTTCCCAGTAAAGGTCTCCTCCAGGCTCGGGCCTTTCCGGTTGACGCACGTCCGACTTCCTGCTTTGTATTGTTCTGTAGAGCGCAGACCCTCATCTTTCTGCCGCACTCACTTCCTGTTTCCTGTCCGAGAGGAAGTCCAGATTTGTGACCCATGTGAACCTGGGCTGTGCGGGCGCGATGTGCTGCAGAGCTCTCCTGCTCCCTCCAAGACTTGTGAATGTTTATGGTGGGGAATTGATGATCAGATCTGCAGAGTTTATCAGGGGAAGCAGGGCGGGGGGGGGGGACGACTATTTTATGTCGAGGTTTTCACTGAACAAAGGCTTTTCCTGAGCTTCCTGTTCCTGAAATATCGGACAAAAAGGAGTCAGGTTGGGAATGCAGAGGCGGCCATGTTCATGTGTATAGGGGTAGGGGCGGCCATGTTCATGTGTATGGTGGCAGAGGCGGCCATGTTCATGTGTATAGGGGTAGAGGCGGCCATGTTCATGTGTATAGGGGGAGGGGCGCCCATGTTCATGTGTATAGGGGTAGGGCGGCCCATGTTTCATGTGTATAGGGGTAGGGGCGGCCATGTTCATGTGTATAGGGGTAGAGGCGGCCATGTTCATGTGTATAGGGGTAGGGGCGGCCATGTTCATGTGTATAGGGGTAGGGGCGGCCATGTTCATGTGTATAGGGGGAAGAGGCGGCCGTGTTCATGTGTATAGGGGTAGGGGCGGCCATGTTCATGTGTATAGGGGTAGGGGCGGCCATGTTCATGTGTATAGGGGTAGAGGCGGCCATGTTCATGTGTATAGGGGTAGAGGCGGCCATGTTCATGTGTATAGGGGTAGGGGCGGCCATGTTCATGTGTATAGGGGTAGGGGCGGCCATGTTCATGTGTATAGGGGTAGAGGCGGCCATGTTCATGTGTATAGGGGTAGGGGCGGCCATGTTCATGTGTATAGGGGTAGGGGCGGCCATGTTCATGTGTATAGGGGTAGGGGCGGCCATGTTCATGTGTATAGGGGTAGAGGCGGCCATGTTCATGTGTATAGGGGTAGGGGCGGCCATGTTCATGTGTATAGGGGTAGGGGCGGCCATGTTCATGTGTATAGGGGTAGAGGCGGCCATGTTCATGTGTATAGGGGTAGAGGCGGCCATGTTCATGTGTATAGGGGGAGGGCGCCATGTTCATGTGTATAGGGGTAGAGGCGGCCTTGTTCATGTGCATCGGGGCAGTGGCTGCCATGTTCATGTGTATTGGGGTAGGGGCGGCCATGTTCATGTGTTTAGGGGTTGGGGCGGCCATGTTCATGTGTATAGGGGTAGTGGCGGCCATGTTCATGTGTATAGGGGTAGGGGCGGCCATGTTCATGTGTATAGGGGTAGGGGCGGCCATGTTCATGTGTATAGGGGTAGAGGCGGCCGTGTTCATGTGTATAGGGGTAGGGGCGGCCGTGTTCATGTGTATAGGGGTAGGGGCGGCCGTGTTCATGTGTATAGGGGTAGAGGCGGCCGTGTTCATGTGTATAGGGGTAGGGGCGGCCGTGTTCATGTGTATAGGGGTAGGGGCGGCCGTGTTCATGTGTATAGGGGTAGGGGCGGCCATGTTCATGTGTATAGGGGTAGAGGCGGCCATGTTCATGTGTATAGGGGTAGGGGCGGCCGTGTTCATGTGTATAGGGGTTGGGGCGGCCTTGTTCATGTGTATAGGGGTAGGGGCGGCCATGTTCATGTGTATAGGGGTAGGGGCGGCCATGTTCATGTGTATAGGGGGAAGAGGCGGCCATGTTCATGTGTATAGGGGTAGAGGCGGCCATGTTCATGTGTATAGGGGTAGGGGCGGCCATGTTCATGTGTATAGGGGTAGGGGCGGCCGTGTTCATGTGTATAGGGGTAGGGGCGGCCGTGTTCATGTGTATAGGGGTAGGGGCGGCCGTGTTCATGTGTATAGGGGTAGAGGCGGCCGTGTTCATGTGTATAGGGGTAGAGGCGGCCGTGTTCATGTGTTAAAGGGGGAGGGCGGCCTGTTCATGTGTTTAGGGGTTGGGGCGGCCGTTTTCATTTGTTTCGGGGTTGGGGCGGCCGTGTTCATGTGTATTGGGGTAGGGGCGGCCTTGTTCATGTGTATGGGGGCAGAGGCGGGGCCTGTTCATGT
>JAODAL010064780.1:0-18537 GCA_025379985.1 Phyllomedusa bahiana
GCTGTGAAATGTAATATACCTGTGTCCCGGCAGAGCTGGGGTATGAATAACCTGTTTTGCAGGAGAGCTTGTATGTAAAAAATACCTGGGGTGGGGCACACCCTGAGGGGGGTTAATATCCCTTTTTTGGGGTGGGAGCTTTTGGTTTTTGGGGATATACTTGGGCGGCAGAGCGGGGTTATGTAAAATACCGGGTGTGCGGCAGACTGTGAAAGAAATTTAAACCTGGTCGGGGAAGTTTGGTTATGTAAAAAACCTGTGTGTGCAGGGAAGCTGTGTATGTAATAAAAAACCTGTGTGGGGCAAGCTGTGTATGTAATATCCCCTGTGTGCACCAAGCTGAGTACCCAAAATTACCTGTGTGTGGCGAGCTGATTTATGTAAAATCCCCTGTTTTGGGGAAGCTGAGTTTTGAAATAAACCCGTGTGGGGGCAGAGCCTGTATGAAAATATCCCCTGTTGTGCGGAGACCCTGTAGTAATATCCCCGTGCGGCAGAGCCTTTTTTTTTAAATTTTCCCTGTGTGCGGAAGGGCTGAGGATGTAATATCCCATGTCGGCAGGGGCTGGGGGAAGTAATATACCGTGTGTGGCAGAGCTGAGTAGTAATATACCTGGGGGCCGGATGAGCTTAAATTGTGTAAAAAAACCCGTGTCCCGGCAGACCCCGTGTATGAAAATTTACCTTGTGGGGCCCAAGAGCCCTGTATTAAAAAATACCCTTGTTTTTCAGACCCCTTGAAAAGTAATATACCCCTTTTTCGGCAGACTGGGGAATGTAATAAACCCAGGGCCCCGGCAGAGCTAGATTGAAAATAAACCTGTGTGCGGCAGAGCGAGTGTGAATATACCTGTGTGCGGGGGAGCTGAGGTTTGTAATATACCGGGTTTTTCGACAGAGCTGAGGTTTGAAAATATACCGTGTGTCAGAACCAAAGGATTTAAAATAAACCTGTGTGGGGCAGGGGCTGTTTATGTAATATCCCTTGTGTCCCGGGACCCCATTGTGTAATAAACCTGTGGTCGGCAGAGCCGAGTGTTTAATATCCCTGTGTCGGCAAGCTGGGGAAAAAAAAAGTAATAAACCTGTGTCCCGGAAAGAGCTGTGAAAGGAATATACCTTGTGGGGCCCGAGCCGTTTGTGAAATTTACCTGTTGAGGCAGAGGGAAAAGTGTGAAATATCCCCTGTGTGCACCCAACCCCTTTGTAAAAATTTTGCCTTGCAAACCCGTTTTTTGACCCCCTTGAACTTTTCCCAACCCTTTTTTCCCACATTTAAAAGGCTTCAAACTTTAAAGATATAAAATTTAAAAATTTTTTTTGTAAAAAATCAAAAAAGAAAGGGTGGGACAAAAATTGTGAAGGGGGATAAAATTTTATTGGATTTTTTAAAAAAACTTTCGAAAAAAATAAAAAACGAAAAGTGGGGCTGCAATATTATTCACCCCCCTTAATTTAATACTTTTTAGCCCACCTTTTCTGCATTACAGCTGCAATCGTTTGGGGTTTGTCTCAACATTTTTGCACCCCGAGAGCCCTAAAATTCTTCCCTATTCCCCCCTTGGAGCTGGAGCTCATTTGGGGTTTGGATGGAGACGTTTTGAGCAGCGGGAGCCAGGTTTTTGGGATGGGAGCGTTTGGAGCAGCTGGGGGCTCAGTGAGGTTGGGTTTTGGGGAAAAGCTTTTGGGAGCGGGCGGGAGCCAGTGAGGTTGGATGGAGAGCTTTTTGTGAACAGCTGGACTCATTGAGGTTGGAGGGAAGGGGTTTGTGACAGCGGACTCAGTGGGGGTTTTTATGGACAGCGTTTTTAGCAGCTGGAGCTCAGGGGAGGTTGGATGGAGATTTTTTGTGAACAGCAAAAAGCTCAGTGGGGTTGGGATGGAGAGCTTTTTTGTGAGCGGGCTGGAGCTCATTGGGGGTTGGGAGGGAGAGCTTTTGGACAGCGGGAGCTCAGTGGGGTTTGGAAATGGAGACTTTTAAAGACAGCTGGAGCTCATGGGGGTTGGAGGGAGAGCTTTTGGGTGAGCAGTTTGGAGCTCTGTTTTTTTGGGAAATGGAGAGCGTTTTTGAGCAGCTGGAGCTCAGTGGGGTTTGGGGAGGGAGAGCGTTTGGGTGAGCAGCGGGAGCCCCATGGGGTTTTGGATGGAGAGCTTTTGGAGCAGTTTGGAGCTCATTGGGGGTTGGATGGAGAGCGTTTGTAAACAGCGTTTTCAAGCTTTTTCCCCTTAAAACAGTTTCTCGATTGGTTTCAGGTCGGGGCCCTGTGACTTTTCCCAAATTCAAAACCCCTTTAAAACCCGGGTTATTTGGGTAACCTTCAAATTGTAAAATTGGTTTTTTGGGTTTGGGGTTTCATTGCCCTTGTTGGAAGAAAAATCCCGTCCCAGTCCCGGGTTCTTTTGCAGACCCAAGGTTTTCCCCAAAGAATTTTCCTGGTTTTTGGCTCCATCCATCCCCCATAAATTTTTAAAAACACCCTTCACTGCCCCTGCTAAAGAAAAGCAGGCCCAAAACCATAAAGCTGCCCCAAACCAAAGGTGACAGGGGGTGGTGGGTTTTCCTTTGTCATCAAATGCGGCCCCCCCCAAATTTTGTGACATTGGGGTTTGGTGTTTTCCCTTTTGGCCCCTTAAAGAGCCACCCCCCCCCCAAATTGTGGACAGTGGGGTTTGGGGGTGTTCGGGGGGGATGATTTGTTTTTGCTTTTACCCAAAACCCAAAACTTTTTGCATTGGGGGCCCAAAAAATTTTGGATTTTTTTTTCCCATCTGAGCAAAAGCCCTTTTTTCCCACATGTTTTGGGTGTCTCCCCGGGGGGGCCCCCTTCTTCCACATGTTTGGTGTTCCCGGGCCCGGCCCCTTCCCCCAAAATTTGTATTCTCCCAGGGGGCCCCCTTCCACATTTTTTAAATTTTTCTCCCAGGGGGGGCCTTTTCCCCCACAGTTTTGGGTCTCCCAGACGCCCCTTCTCCCACATTTTTTTGGGGTTGTCCCCCCGGGCCCCCCTTTTCTGGCCACGTTTGGTGTCCCCCAGGGGGGCCCCTTTCCCCCATAAAAGGTGTCTCCCGGGCGGCCCCTTTTTCCCAAACATTTTGGTGTCTCCCAGGGGGCCCTTCTCCCACATGTTTTTTGTCTCCCAGGCCCCTTTCCTTCCAAAATGTTTGGTGTCTCCCAGGGGGGCCCCTTTTTCCCAAAATTTTTTGGGTGTCTCCCAGGGGGGCCCCTTCTTCCACATTTTTGGGGTTGCCCTCCCAGGGGCCCCTTCCCCCCACATGTGTGGGCTCCCCCGGGGGGGGCCCCTTTCCCTCCCCCCATGTGTGGGCCCCCCAGGGCCCCCTTTCCCCTCCCCCAAAATTGGGGGTCTCCCGGGTTTGGCCCCTTTCTTCCATGTTTGAAAGTCTCCCGGGGTGGCTTTTGGGGAAAAAGCAAAAAAAAAACCAGCCCTTTTTTATGGAGACATTTGAAAAAGGGCTTCTATTCCCTCTTACCAATTTTTCCCAAAAAGGCCAAAATTTGTGCAGTGAAAACAAACGGGTTTTTGTCCAAATTGGACAGACTCTCCCCCCCCTCAGCTGTAGATCTCCCCCCTTTTCATCCAATTGATCAGGGGCCTCTTGGCTGCATCCTCGATGGGTTTTTTTCCCCTCCTTGTTTGAAAAGAAAGTTTAGAGGGAGGGGGCCAGGCCCTGAGGGGGCAGTGGCCCCGATGGTTTCCTTCCATTTCAATAATTCGCTTGCCCCCGGGGTTTCCTTGGGATTTTTTAAAGTTTGGGAAATTTTTTTTGTATCCAAATCCATTTTTAAAAACTTCTCCACAACATATCAGGGGAACCTGCCGGGTCTGTTTCCGGGTCTTCATGTTTCTCTCTCCCTTTTTTAAAAAAAGAACTCTGAAAACAAACACAAAAGCGGTGCTTTTATACAAACTTGATTACAAAAGGGTTTTTATAAATTTCATCATCAGTAAATTTTAGGAAACTTTGGGAAACTTTCAGAGATCCCCCCCTGAATTTTCTGGAGTGATTTTTGGCTGCACTAAAGAAAAAGGGGCCGAATAATATTTACGCCCATTTTTCAGTTTTTTTTTAAAAAAATTTTAAAAAAACCCAAAAACCCTTTTTTCTTTCCCCACTTCAAAAAATTGGGGCCCCCACTTTTTTTGATCTTCAAAAAAAAATTTTAAAATTTTTAATATTTTTTATCTTTAAAGGGCCTTAAAATGTGGAAAAAGGGCCCCAAAAAAGTTAAAGGGGGGCCCCGAAATACTTTGGGGAAAGGGCACCGTAAATAGTCTTTTCTCATCTTGGCCGGCCCAGAAAAAAATTAGATTTATCTTTAATCCCTTTAAACCTTTACTATTTTTTAAAGAAAAAACTACAGAAAATGGGGATATCGCCCGCATTTTTAAATCTTTTTACTATTCAGATAAAAAAGGGAAAAAAATTTCCCTTTTAAAATTTTTTTCGAGACTGCAATAAAAAAAAAAAAAATACTGCCAAAAATTTTTAAGAGAAAATTTTTTTTTGGGAAAAAATTGGCTTGAATAAAAATACTTCTTCCTAACGGCAGCATCTTTTTTAAGGATTGGGGCGTTTTTTTTTTTTTTTTAAAATGCCTTAGCAGGTTGGAGATGGCAAAAAATAGAAAACAACGAAAAGCTCCCATCCAATCAAAGGCTTTGGAGGGGGCAATATTTTATTCTGGCCCCCTTTGAATATACTGGCAACCCAGTCAAAAGAAGATAAGGTTGCATCAATAGTATTAAGCCAGCATTGCCCCACCACACGAACCGGAAACTGCCCCTATAGAAGCCTTTATCATGTGCAAGAAATACACACTCACTACCCTATAATAGGGGTGGAGGTTTTCACAGAAACTGCACCTTCCGCTTCCCCATGTACATTTGGGATTTTACGGGCTCCACTGAAATTTTTTTTTTTGCAGTAATTATCCGGTTCGTGGTCCAATAAAAAATGTGCTATTTTTTTGGGAAATCTTAGGCCCTCAACGTCAATGCTGTTATCGGAAGAGACTGTTCATCTCATGACATTTAGGGTCGCACAAAAATAGGTGACTAACGTCGGGAGCAGCAGCAGGGTGCCTTTTTCTTTTAATTTTAAAACCTTTTGACTGTCTAATACAATTCTGTAAAAAGGGAAAACCCCATGGGGAAAAAGCCAGGCCCGCTGGGCTCAGAGAGTGGTAGACGTTGCTGGTCTATGCAATACTCTGGGCCTAATGCTTTCTGCAATCTAAACCATAATATTTAACAAATATAATTAAAATTAATGAATAAAGACGTCCCTAAGATAGAAAAAAAAAACCCCAAACTTAAAAAAAAGCCAGTTACAGTAATAACGGGCCAACTCAGGCTCAAGACACTTCTGAATTCCTTAGTTCAGAAAAATTAAACACCGGATGTAGATGTACTCAAAGGGCTAAAGGGCATAAAAAACATGGGCCCTCACCCCTCAAAGAATTGAAATTAAAAATACATGCCAAAAGTAACAAACCTGGGCAATATGTTTTAAAAAAATCTACCGCCCCCCTATATAACCCAACACAGCTAATCGCCCTGACAGGAGTGTCCCCACTTTGGGAGGAAAATCCTAAGCGTACTGTGACTTGTTGTCATTGCCCGGGAAAAAAGTCCCATTATAAAAAAAGGCCAAAAACCCTGAAAAAAAAACCCAAACCCCAACCGTTTCCCCCCTTCTTTTTAGAAGGGAAAACGCGCGATTGGGTTCCCAGGGGACTAACATGATGTTAATATATAAAAAAGGGTAAATCACCAAGAAAATATCTCAAAAAGGGTTTAAAATGACACTCTTTTGGATAGGATTTTACTTTTGGGCCCAAAGGGTCACCCTACACTTCATATTTGAGTTCGAGTATAGCACTCATGGTAGTCCAAAACCACAACTGCCATTTCCAGAGAACCCGCTGAAGACGTGACGATCAGTATTTCAGTAACGCTCTATCCAATCATGGGCTACAGGAGGTGTCAATATTTTATGTTGGGCACTTTGAATTTACTGGGCAACCCGGTCAAAAGAGTAAGGGCGTCATCAATAGATTAAACCAGAAGGTGCACCCAAAGTAACCGTGTAACTGGCCCCTAAGAAGCCTTTTTCAAGGCGATTGTAACACTAGCACTCACCACTTTCATATAAGGGTTTTTTATGGTTGTTCAGCAGACGCACCGTCCTGCTTCTCCCATTTCACTTGGGGTTTTAAAAGCGTTTCCACCCAAAAAAAACAGGGGCTTATATTAAAAATTTTTGCTCCTAAGGATGCCTAGGGCTTTTTTTCAGGGAGTTATTTTTTCCAGAACAAAATTTTACATTCATTGTTAACCATAAAAAAAATAATTTATTAAATCTTTCCATGTGAAAACTACATCATGTCACACCACACAGTGTAAAATGGATCCACTGTGCTTGGAGGAACCTGAGGCAAAAAAGTAACCAAATTCAACTAGTCCCATGTGCGCCTGCGTACTTGGGGGTTTTAGAGACTGAGATCACCCTGACCAGCAAAGCCCTCACTCCCCCTGCCAGTTGGTAACTTCCCAGCCTTCTGTCGGATCCCTACTTACAAAGGGGGAAAAAAAACCGGTCCCCCCGATCTGAGATAAATCCTCTGGATTGCAAATGACTTTTATTTGAAAAAGTTTAATTTTCAATATAATGTTGTGAATGGTGGAGGTGAAAAGGGTTTTTCGTGACAAGATTCCGCTAGACTTATTTTCGGGATGCCTTATTTTTTTCTAAGCTTTAAAAGATTGCATAGGTTTTTTTTTTCAGGAAACCCTGTAGTCTTTGGGACTAAGGACTATCCCAAAAGGCCCCATATTTTCACGTAATCAGTATTTTTTTGTAATTTGAGTTTTTTTTTCCCCTTTTTTAAAAATCATTAAATTTTAATCATATTATTAAATTTTAGTTTTAAGGGGGTCAAAAGTTTTCTGCAGAGTATTGTTGATGAAATGCCTGATCAAAAATTTTTGTTGTTATTTTTGTATATTTTAATATTTTTAAAAAGTTGCTAGAAATTCCACGTTCGGGCTTTGTGGTTGGCTTATGGTCAATTGACCACCAAAGACTTCAAAAAAAATCCAAGTTTATCCGACAGGATTATGCCAGATACATATGGGGTCTTTTCCGTCATCAAAATCAGAAAGGAAACGCAAAAATTTTGGGCAAACCTCCTTTTTGGGGGGCAGAGTTTCAGTTTTTTTGTATCCCATCCTGTGCATCAGATCTGTATTCTAACTCTCCTAAGGGTTTCGAAAGAATGCATAAAAAAAAACCTAAAAAAATTTTTGCCCTGCACCCCGATTATTATTATTTTATTTACATATCATATAAGCATCAATACTGGGGCCTTCTTTTCAACAGGGGTCCAATACAAACGTTTCTTGTTGCTCAAAAGCAACCAAGCCCATAGCAGCCAATCAAGCCTTTAACCACCAAATCAACCCATACAACCAATCACACTCATAGCAACCAATCAGAGCTCACAGCCACCAATCAGAGTCCATAGCCACCAATAAAAGCCCACAGCATCCAATCAGAGCTCATAGCCACCAATCAGCCCATAGCGACCAATAAGAGCCCAGCTTTTATCTCCTTTACTGCTCTAGGAAAGTGAAAGCTGGGCTCTGATTGGTTGCAGAGAAATGAAAGCTGAGCTCTGATTGGTTTTATTCTCACAGATGTTCTGGTAAATAAGGCCCAACTGTAAAACGGTCTTGGTTGCCCAAGTAAACCCCTCAAGCCAGCTTTTATTTCTAGAAACCAATCACTTTCAGAAAACTGGAAGATTGGGGCTGGGGAAAGGAGGGGGGGGAGATAGTTTGTTTTTTTGTTTTACATTTTTACTGGAACCCCAGAATCTGATCGCTTGATTTCTTTCACGATGTGGACGACCCCTTTAATGGGCAGCGGTGTGGTCATAATAAATATAATACACACTGACCTACATACATATACAGTGGGAAAATAAGTATTTGATACACTGACAATTTTGCAAGTTTCCCATGACACAGAAGCAGAATCTGTAATTTTTTTAAGATTCACTTTAATGTGAAAGACCAATCTAAAAAAAAAAAACCCGAAAAACACATGTATGATTTTTTAACAACTAATTTGAGCATTTTATTGCATAAATAAGTATTTGATACAATAGAAACACAGAACTTAATATTTGTACAGAACTTTGTTTTCAGTTATGGTCCAACATTTCCTGTAGTAATTGACCAGGGTATGCACACACTGCAAGCAGGGATTTTGACGCCCCATCTTCATCTACAGATCTTCTCCCAGATACCTTCATTCGATCTGTATTGGGTTACATTGAGTAATCAGCTCCCTCCAAATGTTTAAATTGGGTCAGGATCCTGGAGACTGGCGAGGCCACTCCAGGACCTTGAAATGCTTCTTAAGGATGCCACACCCTTAGTTTGCCCTGGCTGTGTGTTATCGGGTCATTGTACTTCAGCTGTACGAACCCAGCCATGGGACCTACGAACATCAGGGAAGGGAAAGGGGTTGTTGGCCAAAATCTCACTAAACAAGGCCCTATCCATCCTCCCTTCAACACGGTGCACCTTCCCCTGACTCCTGTACAGAAAGCACCCCAAAAGTATGATTTTCCACCTGCATGCTTCACGGTTGGGATGGAAGGTTTTTTGGGGTTGTATTCAACCTCTTCTCCTCCAAACATGTTAGTGGAGTTGCCTCCTCTGTATCATACCAATTGAAGCATTTGGTGGAGACTTCAAACGTTGCCTAACATGTGTTTGGCGAGTGAGCATGAGGACATTGGTGTACCTCGCAAGATTTGAATCCATTACGGAGTAAGTATGTGTTATTATCACAATCTGTGAGACTGTGGTCCCAGCTCGATTCCAGGTCATTAACCAGGGTCCTCCCATGTTGTTCTGGGCTGATTTCTGACCTTGACTACAATCACCTTTTCTCACGAGACGAGATTCTTCATGGAGCCCCTACCGAGAAGGATTGACAGTCATCTTGTGTTTCTTTCCATTTTATAATAATTGCACCAACATTTGTTTCCTTCCGCCAAGCTGCATGCCTATGTGTCCTGTTTCCATGTCCCACCTTGTGGAGTCTACAATTTTTGAGTCCTGCTGTCCTTAACACTTCTTGTGGTCATATTGGTCATCGGTGGAGAGGTTGGAAGTGTTTTATTGGACAGGCTGCTTTTATACTGGTAACAAGAATCAAACAGTTGCAAATTAAAGAAAAACAGGTCCTGTGAGAGTCTGAATTCCTCGGAGGTTATAAATGCGTATTTCTTCTTTTTTTTTTTTATACAATACTTTATTGACAGAAGAAAGAACAATAACAATTTCCAAGTTTAACAAGGTACACTTTGTCATGACATTCTCCTATTGCCATTGCTTTATCAAATCCAGTTTATCCACATATTCATCTCCATTTTTCTATCAATATAATGAAAGCCTCATTGAACATTCCAGAAATGTCCAATCCCGAGAGAGTTAAAGGTATATAGATCGCGAATATAGACTTTAACCATTGTATGAATCTCCTTATTCCCCCTCACCCTTCCACAGTCCCTCAACTTTTTCTCCCAGAACATAAACTACAATTTAGAAAAAGCATATCTACACATAGATCTCTTTGTGATAAGGTATCCCCTTTACACTGTACAAATAGTGGGGGACTAGCTCAAAGTAAACCACACTAAAAGGATGAATCCCCCTGACGCCATTGAATCCCCTCCGCTATGCATCCTCTCCAATCTCCAGTCTACCCATGAGCCATGCCATTTTTTTCCCATAGTAGTAATCTCGAAGTGCCGTAAAGGCCCCATCAACTTCTTAACCTCTCTCTGAATAAGTTTTTACAATATATCTTTTCCGTTTACGTAAAAACTTTCTGATAACACAGTCTGTTCATTCTGCCTCATCTTATCCATCATCAAGAGTCGAAGTTATCACGACTTCCACGATCTACCTTTGACGGTACACTTCTTTTAGCCTGTGTCGCAAGATGCACTCTTCCGCTACTAGTATAACCGTGATTACCCCCTTGATGTTTTACGTAAGTTTTGACCGATCCCAGCACTCCCACCCCCTGGCATCCCGATCTAATATAGAAATCTCAATTTCATATCAATTAAAATGCAAATTATTTATATTAAAAATATACAATGTGATTATCTGATTATTTTATCATTCTGTCTATCTCAAATTGAATGTATATATGATAATATTACAGACTCACTGTTATTTGTAAGATGGAAGACTTTCAAAATTGCCATGTATCAAATACTTATTTTCTCCATTGTGTGGTATATAAATACACACCAATGGTAGGTTGTAGAAAAGTAGTCATGCTCTTTGCTGCGTTCCTCATTTTAAACAGCTACATAAAATAAAAAAGAAAGTAATATAAAGAAAACGATAAGTGCTTTTCCAAATTTATGACAAACGAAAAGTGGTGGCCTGCCTTATGTATTTAGCCCCCTGTACTCTGATCTTCATAAATAAAAGCCAGTGTGAACCAGTTGCCTCTAAAAGTCGCACCTAATAAGTAAATTGTACATCTGTATAGTTAATTTATTCTCAATACAACTACAGTTTGTTTGTGTGAAGGCCTCTGAGTTTGATAGAGAGCATTAATGAACAAACAACATCATAAAACTTAGAACCACAATTAGATAGGGATAAAGTTGTGGCACAAGTGTACTGCAGGTTAGGTTTAAAGAACAAAATACCCAACTCGAACATCTCACGGAGATACGTTCATCTGGTGGGGGGCCTGCTAAAGATAAATGGAAGGAGTGAGGCACAACTGCTAACCTACCAAGACATGGCACCTTCCACTAACCTGACGAGCCCAGACATGCCTAATTAGAGAACAGTCGAGAGGATAAGGGTCATTCTGAATGTGCTGCAAGAGATCCACAGATCCGAGGGATCATTTGTCCACAGACCAACTCATCAGTCATTTACCCTCCCACAAAATATAATTTGGCATATGAAACAGTGGCAAGGAAGAAAGCGATGAAAAGTCCAATTACAAAAAGCAAAAAGCACTAGGACCAAAGCAAGAATGTAGGATAAAGGACTTTGGGGCGAGATAAAACCAAAATATGAACTTTTTGCTAGGATGCCAAATGTTGAAGTGTGAGGCAGTCAAGATTGCAGATAACCCTGGAACACACTATCCCCACCGTGAAGCTTGATGCAGGCAGGAATCATGTAGCTTTGCTTCATGTAGGGACCGAGAACTGCTCAAGTTGAAGATAAGATGGATGGAGCTAAAGAAAGACAATCTAGAAGAAAACTGTTAGAGGCTGCAAAAAACTTGAGAATGTGGCGTAGGTTCATCTTCCGCCAGACAACAACCCTAAGGCCATGTTCACACCAGAACGGCGTCTTTAGGACATATTACGGAGACATAATTTACAGCCACAATGCTCCCCGAACTACGTCCTGTAATATACGGTAAAATCACACCCACTGTCCGCTCTATGAGAGCTTACGATTATAGACCGTCTCCCATTCCCCCGCCACTTAATAGAACACTCAGCAGCGTCCCCCCAGACGCGCTTTAAAAGAGGCGCGTGTCTTCTAAGGCTAATGTTCACCCACCTTAATTGGGCATATTTTGCCCCGCATTACCCCGTGTGGAAGGGTGCGGGGCGAGGGGGCCGGCAAGACTGCACTATCCACGGCGCGGCGGAACCCGTGATAAGTAGCATGTCACTCTCTCTACTCCCCCTCGCCGTATTGTCCGAGCGCGGAGAGGAGCCTAAGCCATAGTTCATCTATGAGAACTGTGGATTAACCCGAAATGGAACTGGGACGTATTTCAGACCGAAATTCACACAGAACAAGGCGCGAGATTACGGGCTTCAATATCGTCCCAGAATAAGCCGAGTCACAGGTACGTGTCGAAGACGCCATGTGACATATCCCTAGAACATACAGCCAAAGCTCACAATGGAAGTTGTACATTCAAAGTAATCTCATGTGTTATAAATGGCCAGTCACATCCAGACCCCAAATCCAATTGAAAATCTGGGGCAGGACTTGAAAATTACTTTTCACAATTGTTTCAACCAAATCTGACTGAGCTCAGCGATTCTGCAAAGAAGAATGGGCAAGAATATCACTCCAGCCTCTAGATGTGCAAAGCTGGACTAGAGGACTCCCCCCAACAGACTACAGCTGTCATTGCAGCTAAAGGTGATTCTACAAAATCGGGAGGGCTAAATACATGTGCTTACCACTCTTTTCAGTTTTTAATTTGCAAAAGTTTATAAAAGCGCATATCATTTTCTTGACACTTCACAAATACGTGCTACTGCATGTTGCTTCATCACATAACATAACAATATATCACAAAGCATTATGGGAAATGAGCTGAGAAGCTTGAGCACCCACTATTGGATGTAACAAATCCCGAATTTGCTTCCGACTCACTGAGTCTGTATAGGAAAGCAAAGGAATATTACATCTCCACTCATACCTTGCATACAGCCGGTTACGGGGTTTTGCACCTTCATCAGTGCAGAGCTAAGATTGTACGGGCTGCTGGTGGAGGCAATGAGTGAGCTCAAAAAGAGGAATTCGTCTCCTTAAATACATTAAGTTTGTGGAATTAAAGATGAGGAACAGTTCAAGGGGTCGGAATACTTTTGTAACCCACTGTATGTACAAAAAATATACATTTTTTTTTGGGGACCATACCATTAACACAAACTGTCAATTTTCTCATATGCTGAGAACATCTACAAAAAGTCATGGTGCAATGAGGTCAGTATTTCATGGTAACTCCGATATCAGAAGCCCACATCATCTTCCTCTTTGATTTCCAATTTGACAGTAATATGATTAAAATCGTCTTGGTTTTCTGAAATTCCAATTTGTTCTGTGTGTAACGAATTACTTTGTTTTTGAGGTTCGTTGAGATCTGAGCATTTAACGTCTTCCACTTCTTCTGTTGTATGGGTTCTCTGGTGCTTCCTAAGGGCAGCCCTCCTTGAATAGCTCAAGCTGCCACACATGGCATAGATGTGGCGTTTTCTCCTGGATGAGTTACGCATATGTTCCACAAGAGACAACTTCCAGTTGAAGCTCTTATCGCATTCGGGACAAGAGAAGGGTTTGTTCCCTTCATGAATAGCCTGATGTTTCGTTAGGCTGGAACTGTTGGTAAAACCAAGTCCACATTCTGAGCAAGTATATGGCTTCTCCTCCCGATGAACTCTTTTGTGCCTGTCTAGACGGGACTTGTGACTAAAACTTTTCAGACAATTGGAACATGAAAACGGCTTCTCCCCAGTATGTATTTTTGTATGGTTTATGAGGGCAGAATGGATGCTGAAACATTTCCCACACTCTGAACAGGAGAATGGTTTCTCCGCAGTGTGGACCCTAAAGTGCCTGTCAAGACCTGACTTCTGAGAGAAGACTTTTCCGCACTCGGAACATGAAAATGGACTGACCCCTTTGTGAATCTTCTCATGCAGAGTGAGTTTCGAGTACTGAGTAAAGGTTTTGCCACATTCGGAACAGATAAATGGCTTCTCGTCCTTGTGAAGGATCTGGTGTCGGACAAGGTGCGCTTTGGTGACGAAGCACTTCTCGCAAGAATCGCAAGAAAACGGCCTAACTCCTGTGTGAGTTCTCGCGTGCTGTTTGAGGTTGGACTTCCTACAAAAGTTTTTCCCACACTCCAAACACGAGAACGGTTTAGTTCCCGTGTGAATGACAAGATGCGTCTTCAGATCGGCCTTGCTCAAGAAATGTTGATCACAGTCCGGACAAGGAAATTGCTTCACTCTAGTGTGAACCTTTTCATGTTTGACAACATGGGACTTCTGGCCAAAGCGTTTCTTGCAGACCGTACACTCGAATGGTTTTTCTCCCGTGTGGGTCATCAAGTGTTTGCTGAGAGCAGTTTTGTGAGCAAACCATTTATTGCATTCTGAGCAGGTATATGATTTGACTCCAGTGTGAACATGCTGATGGTTGACAAGGATGGACATGTTGCTAAAACACTTTCCGCAAACCGAGCAGGTGTACGGCTTCTTCCCAGAGTGAGATCTTATATGTTTCAGGAGTTCGGACTGGTAGGTAAATACTTTCCCACATTCTTTAGCAGGGCAGACCTTCTTATTGTGGACCTTCTGGTGCTGGTGAAGTGCCGCCTCCCGGGTAAAGCACTTTCCGCACTCCGCACAAGAGAACTGGTTCTCCTCATTGTGGACCGCCTGGTGGCGTATCAAGTGTCTTTTGCGACTAAAGCGTTTGTCGCAGTCTGAGCACGCATATGGTCTTTCTCCCGTGTGTGTTCTTTGATGCTGCTCCAGATTGGATCGCTTGTAAAAGGATTTATCACATTCGGTGCAAGAAAAAAGCTTGTCGATGGAGTGAACTCGTTGGTGTTCCACCAAGGACGACTTCCAACGAAAACTTTTTGGGCACAGCGAGCAAGAAAATGGTTTCTCGCCGGTGTGAATCCTCATGTGTTCCAAGAGAGAAGACTTCCACCGAAATCGCCTTTGACATTCGGAACATGAAAACGGCTTATGGCTAGAGTGAACTAATTTATGTTTCGCGTGGTCGGCGGCGGATGAAGAATGTATCCCGCACTCCCAACAATAGAAGAACTTTTCCTCAGAATGGATGATCTTATGTTTGTCCAGATGTGTCTTCTGCCTAAAACACTTCCCACACACGGAGCAGGTATAGGGCTTCTCACCCGTATGGATCCTCAGGTGCTTAACCAGACCTGAACTGATGCTGAAGCCCTTACCACATACGGTGCAAACATAAGGCTTTTGTGACCAGTGAGTTCTCTCATGTTTGAGGAGGTCGACCTTCTGTAGGAAACGCTTTCCACAATCCAAGCAAGAAAACTGCAAGTCTCCTTTATGGATCCTGCAGTGCAAGTAAAATGTGGAGCATTGCGTAAAGCATTTCCCGCATTCAGGACAAATCAGGGGCTTTCTGTCCGAGTGAATGACCTGATGTCTCACGAGATGCCATTTTGTGCTAAAGCTCTTTCTACATTCGTGGCAGAAGTATGGCTTCACGGCCACGAGTGGCTTCTGGTGTTTTTTAAGAGACAGCTTATTAAGAAACGGCCTTCTGGGTTCGTAATAAGGAAGCGACTGAGCCAGTTTATCAGTTTTCGCAGGTTCAGCAAGGTGCGTTAACTTGTCTGGATTCTCGGGACTTTGCCTCGGTGCCGCATAAGGTTGTGAGACAACAGACATTGCAGATGGAGGTGACTGCCACGAAGGATGTCCATCTGCAAAAAAAATGATGACATTTCAGTGCCCAATAACAAAAATGCAATTTTACCTATTTCAGAAACTATTTTGTATGCCCCTCCTCCCTTAAAGGGGTTTTCTCACTCAGGGCTGGCATCAGTCATCTATTAACTGTTTCAGGGTCCCATACAGCCAAATCAAATGGGACTCCCACCCATTACTAGTTCCTATTTTTTAACATATCAGTGGGCCCCTTTTTGATTAGGGCCCCTGACAGGATTACTGCACGTATTGCCCTACTGGCACCCCTGTTCTCACTACAAAGATTAGCTTTCAAAATGTAGAGGCAAGTAATTGAAGACTTTTTCTAAATACATTGGTCAAAAGATTTTACTTTAGTCATGAGATGAGAGATTTTATCTGCAGTGTGTGCACACAGGATTCTATTGTTACATGACCATAAGGGCTTGTGCCCACGGCAAGGGTTTTCGGTCTTGAAAACCGTCTGTCACACTTTACAACGGACCTCTATGGAAGACTCGTGCAGCAGTCCCCACTGCACAGGTTTTCCGCTGGACGGTTTTTTAGACCCTCCGGCGGTCTGAAACACATAGAACATGTTCATTCTTCCACCCAGTTTTCGGGCAGAATATGAATAAGTCTATGTGAAGGGGGAGGGCTTGAATCTGCAAACAGCGGAGAAAAGCCGTCCCCCTGTGGCCGTGTGCATGGCTACAAAATGGAGCAAATATTTGCGCTCTGCCATGGGGACGGGCCCTAATCCTGCTATTTGATTAGAGCAGAGATCAGGAAGTGGTTTCCCCATGATGGGGAGAGCTCACAGGGAGCAGACAAATTATCTCTAACAAGATTAGCGTTTGTCTACAGATAAGCAATTTGTTTTCACGCCTCACAGCATGTGTAGCTTTGTTTACTGGAGATAACATCTCCTGCATTTGTCAGTGTTACTGCTCAGCTAGTTACAGAGAAGCTAATCACTGCTACAGAACCACCTACAGCATGACGAGAAACTCCATGGTGAGAAAACCCCTTTAACTTTGTGTACCTTTTTTCTTCTCCGCCTTCCGAATTCCCTGAGGTTTTATTTTTTCACCTCTGTAATTATATTAGGGCTTGTTTTTCGCGGGACAAGATTTGTTAATAGTCTCATTACACCATACCATATAACAAACTGGGAAACTGCCAAAAATTCATTGTGGGGTGGAACAGAAAGAAAACTAAATTACGGCATTTTTGTGGGGGTTGCGTTTTTATGGCGTTCACCATGTGATGCAAATGGCATGTTTTCTGTATTCTGCAGTACGATTCCAGCGACACCAAATGTGTAGATTTTTTGTTATGTTTTACTACTGATGCAAAACCCCCACACCCACCAATTTTGATGTTGGGTATTTTTTCTCTGCTGTTTTTTGTATGGGTTAAATTATATTAGATTTTAATAGATCAAACTTTTACAGACGTGAGGATATCAATTATGTTTTGCTTTATTTTTTCTTTGTAAAATGGCAAAGGGGGCGTTTTGAACTCGTTCTTTTTTACAGTATCTCACAAAAGTAAGTACACCCCTCACTTTTGAAAAATTAAATTTTTCTTTGGGGGGACAACACTGAAAGCGACCTTTGATGCAAGAAAGAGCCCCATAGACAGCTTGAAAAAACGTGAAATTGGTGTACCCCTCAAAATAACCAAACAAATCTCATGTCTAAAAACAAAAGCGGTACCCCCCTAAGTTCAACAAAAGTGAGTAACCCCCTAATTTGCAACAAAGGGTGATCACCCCTAATGCAATTGGAAAATTTTGTGAATTTTTTGCCTTTTTCCCTAAGTGTCATTTTTGAAAGTGTTACCAGGATTCGGATGAATGGGAGCAGGTGGGGAAAAATTGGTGTTATCGCTCTAACCCCTTCATAATTTATGAAGTTAAACGAATTCATGGAAAAAAATTCGGGGGATCAAAAAAAAAGAATTAGGCCACAGAATAAATGAATGAGAATGGTGGTGCCCCGTTCTCCCAAACACCTCCGCAGAGGTTGTGGGTCCAATCCATTAACAGGGCAGGGGAAAACCAAATTTTGGGGTTTCCAAACCCAAAATTTTAAGGGTTTCTTTTTCCCCCCCTTCCCAAAAATACGGGAGCAAAGAGGACGTTTTTTGTTTTTGACACCTAAATGTGCGGGCCCGCCCCCACCCATCGAAAATAAAAACATCATGGGCTGAAAAGCCCAGCATGGTGATCCCCCAGTTCTGTTTTAAAGTACCCCCTTTTTTGTATTCCCTTATCTTTGTGCAATTAAATAAAACCCCAAACAACCCCCCTCATGCATAAAAGTGTGGGTTGTGGTTGTCTTCCAGAATTTTTGCATTTGTACATTTCCCCCCCATGAAATTTTTTGGGTTTTTAATATTGGTGTGAACTGGTACTTATTAATTGCACTTTTTAATCTTTCAGTTGCCATCCTGGGGGAGGGGTTTGGGACTTTTATAAATTTATCTGCAGCTGTGAATTTTCTCCCAATAGATGGGGTTCTTTTGCCTCCTACTGGGTTTAATCTATTGTCCACCCATTGAGCTTTAAGTATGGCCTTGTGTCTGTGTTGTATTAGCTCCTGCCTCAGACAGGAATAGAACCGCCATATTGGCACGTCCTTCTGCATTATTTATATAATACAGAAGGGTGTACAAGTGATTGAATCTTCTAGTGCTCAAGTACTCTAGAGAGATGTCAAAGTAAAAAAAAAAAAAAAAGTTTAGAAAGTATAAAAACAAGAAAAAAAATCTAAATGTTCAAATCGCCCTTTTTTTTAATCTGCAAAATAGCAAAAGTTACAAAACACCCAATTTTTTTTCCTCATTTCACGTCCCCTAAAAAAAAAACAAATGGGAAACCAAAGAAAAACCCCCACACCTAAAAATGCCCCCCTCATAGTCCAAAGTGGAATACAAAACAGTTATTGGTGACAGAATAAGAAGTTTTTATTGTTTTAAAAGTACAAAAAAAGAAAAAAAACCCATATTTTGGTTTTCGTGGAATAATCATCCTGCAGGATACAGATAACACATCATTTATACTGAAGAGCAAAAGTTGTAAAAACAAA
Organism: Phyllomedusa bahiana; assembly: GCA_025379985.1. Lineage (NCBI taxonomy): Eukaryota > Metazoa > Chordata > Amphibia > Anura > Hylidae > Phyllomedusa > Phyllomedusa bahiana. The sequence continues at coordinate 18,397 of JAODAL010064780.1, forward strand.
GCCCTGTCCCAAACATGGCGAAAGTACTTTTTTTTTTTTTCCACATTTCCACCCACTTAGAATTTTTCATACATATGGTATGGTCAATGGCACAATTAGAAAGTCCATCTTATCCCGCAAAAAACAAGCCCTCATACCCCG
>JAODAL010064781.1:0-18536 GCA_025379985.1 Phyllomedusa bahiana
TTGGTCCACACTCATACGGGGGGGCAAGCCTACCCAGGTATTGACTGTTTTACGGGGAAGGCGGGAATTTTCCACATTTCCCGTTTTCCGCACTCTGCCTCAGAAACGACATTTTTTCTTTGGGTGCTTTAAACAGGGCTTTTTTAACCCTGCTTTAATAGATGACGGACCCCCACCTGGGTTTTCCCGCACCCACGTAACTTGGGCCCCGGGGGTCATGCGGGGCCCAGGAAAGGGTATAGTCAATTTTTCCAGTTCAACAAAAAATGGTGGTTGAAAGGAACTCCTTTTTCCCAAAATTTTTTTAAATTGGGGGCCCCTTGCGGGGATTTGGGGGCTCAGGCTGGGGCCCCCAAAAACAGGTAAAAAGGAAAGGGCCCATTCAACAAAAAGGGGGTTGAAAGACCCCTTTTTTTCCCGGGCACTTTTTTAAATGGGGGGGTCATGCGGGGTTTGGGGTTTCATGCCTTGGGGGCCCGGACGGGTTTATATTTCAATGTCCAGTAAAACAAAAAAGGTGGTTGAAAAAATTCTTTTGGGGCTTTTTTTAAAAAAGGGGGGGCCATGCGGGTTTTGGGGGGCTCTTGTTGGTTCCAGGACGGGGATATTCAATGCCCCCGTTAAAAGTAAAATTTGATGGTTCAAATAAATACTGCCTTCGGGCACTTTTTAATTTGGGGGTTGATGCAGGTTTAAGGGTCAGGCGTGGTACAAGACGGGGATAGAAAAGGGTTTCGTGACTTTTTTTCTGTAACTTTTAAAAACCCAAAGGGTTGGGGTTGCCTAAAAAATTAGCACTTATCCATTTGATGTTGTGGATGTTTAATTTCAGCTTCTAAACCCTTTTGTTTGGGGTGTAATAATGAAGGTGTTGTTGCCTCCCTTTAAAATTTAAAAAGGTCATCGCCATAATCGATGCTCATTTATCAAAAAACCTTATCGTTAGGGGGCCGACTACCCGACTTTTCGTTTCGATTTTCGATACCAAGAAAACGCTCAACACTAGTAAGGGACAAATGTTGAGCGTTTAAATTTATCGACAAATTTAAAAATGGGGCCGGGTTTTTTTTTGTTAAAACGAATTTTTTCAATCACGCGAAAATTTTGGGTTTTAAAATTTCTGCGTATAATCTTTTAATTTATTGCTCCATTTTGGGCGCTTCCTGTCTTTTTGGGGGCCCACAAATCACTTAAGAATAGGCGGGTAAAGCGGGGATGTGCGACGTCAGGGAACGGGGTGTGTATGGTTGTGATTGGCGGGAAAAAATCAATGAACTTTTTTAAACATAAAAAACTGCCCTCCTGTTTAAATATCAGGGTGCCCCTTTGATCAAAGAGGGGGTTTTGGTCCCAATTGAAAATTCAGTCCCTCCCGCAAAAAAAAGCCCTTACACACCCTCTATAAAAGGGAAAAAAAAAATTTTTATGGCTCCCAGAAATCTCCCAACCCAAAAAAAAAAAACTATAAAAATTTTGGGTTTCCATTTTTCATCTATTACCCACACAGTAAAAAACACATACGTAGAAAACCCACGGAAAAAGTGCTGTAAAAAGTAAAAATAAAAATTAATTCTGCCTCCCAAAAATGTAAAAAAAAGGGTTTTGAAAAAAGGTCAGTGCCCCTCCAAAAGGGTTACCAATGAAAATGTCAACTCATCCCTCAAAAAACAAGCAATTAATCAACTCTGTACCCAGAAAAATAGAAATAATATGGCTCTCAGTATATGACAATATAAAAACACATTTTTTGACGGCCCAATGCTAAGTAAAACTGTAAAACAATTGTGGGCCCGAAATGCACAATACACCCCTGTATAAATGGCACCCTTTGTATGTCTTTATCAATATGCAGTTATAATACCAGCAATCACCCTCCTCATAAATAGAAGGTGTGTGAGTGGTTGTCTTATTAGTATTTTTTCATTTGTGCAGTCTCCACATGTATTATACTGTGACTTTTTTGCATACTGGTGTGAACTGTTACCTACTTTAGGTGCAGTTTTTTTTTATCATTCAGTTGTTTCCCTATTGGGGGGTTTTGCCAAAAGGGGAAAAAAAAAGGGAAAAAAACAACCCGGCGCACGTGCGTGGAGATAGAAAAAGCCCAGGCTAAAGGCTTTCAATTAAAAATGTTTATTTTTAAAAAAAGCCGCGGCATTCCGAGACAAAATTTAAAAAAATTTACAGACATAAAAAAACTTTTACGCGTTTCCCCCCTGCACCCGTCCCTTAATCAAAGTGACACTAAAAATTGCCGGCATTACCGAGAACAAATTAAAAAACTTTACAGAAAAAAAAAGAACTTTCCCGTTTCTGTGAAGCGCGGGGTTTGGGGGCCGCGAAAGCGTAAATTTTTCTTTTTATGTCTTTATGTTTTTAAAATTGTTTCTGGGTAATCCCGCGGCATTTTTAAAAATAAACTTTTTTTAATTGAAACCCTTTTGCCGGGGTTTTTCCCAAATCCCACTGCACTGCGGGGGCCCGGGTTTTTTTCTTTTTTTTCCTCTTGGAAATTTTTTTCCCCCATCGGTCACCAAGGGAGTCCCCAAGGACCTTCGGCTGCCGTAAAAGGGGCTACGGGCTACAAATACCCCTGCAAGCGCTTGAGTGTTGTGCCTCTATTTTTGTAGAAACAACCCCCAAAAGGTGAGAATATCCATCTGACACTACCTATATATATTGTTTACAGTATAACACTATTGTGCGCCCCCTCTCTTCTTTTTTCTTTTCCTAGTGGAGGGGTGTGTGAGCTTTTGCTCATTAGTTATATCTTTACCTGTTATATCTTTCCCATGTAGCACAGGGGCTTGTGTTTCCTCCTACGGGTTTCAGTCTTTAGTCCACCATTAAAGCTTTTAAAAAAGCTTGGGGTTGTTTTTTAAATTTAAATTTAAAGGGCCCTTTTTTCTGTAATTTTTCTGTCCAATTTATAAGCCCCCTAAAAATTATAAAAAATAAAAAAAATACTTTTAAAGGGGTTTATGCCAACATAAGTTGATGTTTTTAAACTTTTTGTGTGGCGGCCCTTTATGATTTACGCACGGGAAATTTTTGGAAAAATTTTGATATTTTTTTAAAAATCAAAAAAAGGATGTTTTTGCCCAAGATTTAAAAAAATTTAAAGCACTTTCCCTCCCCGAAAAAAACCAATTTTTGAATCAAAAGGATAATAAAATTTTTAAAAAAGTTTTTTCCCACATAAAGAGACATAGATTAGATTTGAAAAATGGGGCTCTGTCATAGAGGTCATAGCTGGCTGGTAAGAGTTTAAAAGAGCAAATTGTACTAAAACCAGAGGAGTCCTTTAGCATTAGGAACATTTTATCCAACTGTGTAAAAAAAGCTGGTTAGATACAATAAAGAAAAACCAATTTTTTAACAATAGAGGAGAGGGGGTTTTTAATATTTTTTTTTATATTTTTTAAAAATTTTTCCTTTTTTGCAAAAAGCAATCTTCCCATTCATACTTTAAGGAATGTAATAAGATTTAATGAAAATTTTTTTTTTCCTTTGGGGAAAAGAGAAAGGGGCTGAGCACAGAATTATCCCAGACTGAAGTTGAATTAAAACCAAACTATGAATAAAACACTTTTTTTAATACCACTTATATGAGATTTCTTTTCCTGAAAATTAGAAATGAATATTTTATATGACTTCAGTCCTACAGCTGGAAAGTTAGCTTACCATAGCAATTTCTGATGGTGTATTCCTACTATTTACACACTGTGGGGAAAGTGCCCAAATAAAAAATTTGTTTTTTCACCCTTCAAAGGCTCCAAATTATTTTCCCTAAACAGCAAGAAATGGGAAACCAAAAATACAAGACAAAATTACGCAATGAGATCAAGATAGCAAAAAATACAAGGTAAAATAACCCAATGAAAGCAAGGATACAGTACAACCCACAATCAAAATTTGGTTATAATGCTGGCCCCCAATATAAAACATATCTTTAAGTGGGGGGAGCAGGGCTGATAATTTAAAAATGGGGCCCTGGGAAACAAGCAAAGTTTTGCTCTGCTTGTTATTTTTCCTGTTATTTTAAAAAACACTGCTTTTAAAACCCTAAAATTAAAAATTGTTTGGTGGCCCAAAGGGGAAAAGGGTTCTAAATGGGGTGTGTGGAAAATTTTTTTTGTTAAATCCCACAAAAATTTTTAAATAATTGAAAATTTGCTCAGGGGAAAAAAGACGGGGACTCTGCACCCCTCTTTTTAATGTAGCTTTCCTCAAGCCCTTCTTTCGTTTCCCCCCTGAGCCTTTCATTGTAAAATGGATTATTAAAGCCATGCGAGTTGGTTCAAGCACCTAATTCTGGTCACCTATTGCAGCCAATGTGTTAATTTTATGTCTCTCGGGCATTCAATGGGGTTAATGGAAATTTTCCCGAAATTTATAAATTAGTCCCTTACAGGGGAAAATTCCTCTGGGGTTTCCAGGGGCTAGGGCGATTTCCAAATAAAGAAAGAAACGCCCTTTTTTTGCCCTGGGCAACCAATCCACTCAGTTTATCATTTGTCCAGTGCAGGTAAAGAATTGAAAGCTGAGCTCTGATCGGTTGCTATGGGCAATAAAGCCAGTCCTACTGTTAGGCACTTTTGATAAATGATGTTCATAGGACGACATGTATGAACATTGGCACTGACAGGTCAGTTCTAAATCGCTTTGAGGCAGGTGAATCCCGCTAAAAATGTACAGTTTTTTACAGAAAGTATTCAATTTTTTTACATTTTTCAGTCTTTGTTTCAAAATTTTAGGGCCCTTTGGGAAGATCCAAAAATTTCATTTTTTTTCTTATAATGCACACTTTGCCCCCCCCCCCCCCCTTTTTGAAAGGAAAAAAAAAAAGAAATTGTTTTAAAAATTTTTTGCAAATTTTTTAAACAAGAAAAAAATGAAATATCACATGGTCATAAAATATTTAACCCCTTTTCTGTGCATCATATTTAACTTACATGGGTGTCCATTTCCTTCTGATCCTCCTTGAAATGGTTTTTTACTCCAAATTTTTAAACCAGCTGTGCTTAATTAAACTGATTGGATTTGGGTTAGGAAAAAGGCCAAAACACCTGTCAAAAGAACCCCACAATCACATGCATGTCAGAGCACTTTAGGGAAACATGAGGGCTAAGGAACTGCCCAAGGAGCCAGAGACAGAAATTTTTTGGGCCCAAAGGCCAAAAGATCTGGGCCCAAAGGGTTTCCCAAAAAAATTTTTGTAGCATTTAAGGGTTTCCCAAGAGAAAAGTGGCCCCTTTATAACCTTAAATGGAGGAAGTTTTTTACGAACCCAAAAACCCTTTTCCCCGACCCCCGGTATTCCCGCCAAACTAAGCAAAAGTTTGGGGGAAGGCCTTGGTGAGTGGGGAAGGAAGAACCCCAAAATCAATGTGGCTTGGGCTCCTGAGATGCAGGGAAAGGGGGGTGGGAGAAAGTTCCCCAAAGTCAACTATCACGCGCCCCCACCGTCGGGGGTTTTTGGGCAAAAGGGGTGCCGACGGAAGCCTCTCCTCAGTTTCAAAACATATTTCAAGCCGCCTTTTCAGTTTTTCAGAAAAAACACATGAAGGGGCTCCCAACTATGGAAAAAATAAAAAATTGTTTTTGTCTGAAGAGAAAAGAAGATTGAACTTTTTGGGATTAATTATAAGCGGTTTTGTTTTGGAAAAAAAAAAGGCACTGCTCCCTCACCTGCCCAATACAATCCCAAAGAAAAAACTGGGTGGTGGCAGCATCATGCCCATGGGGGTGTTTTTCAGCGCAGGGGGCAGGATAACTGGTTGCAAATTTAAGGAAAATGAATAAAAGGGGCCCAAATACAGAGATAACCTTGTTGAAAACCCCTTCCAGACGCTCTGAAAATCAGATGGGCCCAAGGTTTATTTTTCCAAAAAAAGGGAAAAAGCCCCAAAAACACACTAAAAAATAACAAAAGGTGTGCTTTTAAACCAACTCCCGTGCCCAATTTTTGTCGGGGCCCCGCCAAAGCCGTGAACCCCAAAAACCCAAAAAGGGAAATTGAGGGGATCCGAATTTTCAGCGCCCCCGGGGAAAAAAGGGGGCTCTAAAAAAATAAAAAAAATATTTAATTTTTAAAAATAATCTGCAAAGGGGAATGGCAGGGAAACCCCAAAACCAGGTGTGAAAACTTGTTGCATCAAACCCCAAAAAACTCATGGGGTGTTAAATAGCTCAAAAGTGCTTTTTACTCAAAATGAGCAAAGGGGTGGGAAAACTTAAGACCCGTGATATTTTTTGGGTTTTCTTGTTTAATACATTTGCAAAAATATCTATATTTCTGTTTTTTTTCTTTCAAGATGGGGGAGAGCAGAGTGTACATTATTGAGCAAAGAAAACAACTTTTTTCATCTTGCCAAATGGCTGCAATGAACGAAAGAGTGAAAAATTTAAAGGGGTCTGTACTTTCCGTACCCACTGCATGAACCTGTTCTTCTGCAGTTCCCCATATACAGCCCATTTTCGTCCCAAAAAACAACAACTCAGGGTAAAGGGACCACCTTTTTAAATTGGTTGGCGTTCTAAAATGTTTTTGGGACCTAGGTTTGGCATCAAAGGGAAACAAAAAATATGTTTTATTCTGTAATGGGTTTCGGGCGCTCCCCCCCGAAAACCTCTTATTTTGGGGACATTAAAAAAAATTGTCCCCCTTTTGGGAAGTTACAAAAGGGACTTAAAAGCGCCAAGTTTGGGTGCACCTGTTCATACATTCTTTTTTTGGGTCCCAAAATAAAACCCGAAAAATGGCCGGGACCCCCTTTTATCATGTCGCTCATAGTGTCTGGGAGCTAAACAAAGGCCCCCTCTGTCCTTGGGGGGGAAAAAAACTAAAAGGTGTTTTTTTGGTTTTTTCCCTTTCTTTTTTGTTTTCCCCCAAAGGGTTTTACTTTAACCCAAAAAGTTTTGGGATCCACAGCATTGACATGCAAAATTCATTTCAAAATGTATCTAAATCCCTTCCCCAAATTCTTTGGGAAAAAATTTAAAAAGGGGCATTTTGGTTTAAGAAATTCCAAAAAAAATATTCAATTTAGTCTATTTTTCTGTAAAGAAATATTGTATTCTACAAAACAACACAAAAATCATCTGAATACAGAAACGACTATAATCCAAATTGCACTAAACCATAAAATAAGTTGTGGGGTTTTTTAAAGGGAAAGAAGGAAGGGAGTTAATTATTTCTGGATCAATAGGGTAAAGGTTTTTTTAAAATTTTTAATTTTAAAAATTTTTTCCCACATTTAAGACATTTAAGAAGCAAAAGGGGGAAAAAGGGAAAAAATAAGGGGTGAAACCCCACAAAAGAGGGAAAATTTGGGAAATATTTTATGAAGTTTTTCTTATGGCCCCCATTTTTTACATCCTTTTATTTACTGTAAAAAAATACTAATTTCAAAAAACCTATATACTTTCCCAAATAAACATGACACTCCAAGAAAAAGTGGGAATTTAAAAACAGTTTGAATTCTTTATGGGCCAACTTTTTACTTTCAAAAATAACACGCTGTCATGAAGGAGTTTCCCTTTTTGGGGAGTGCCTTGGGGGGGTATATAAGGTTTGTGATAGGCTGTCTACACACATAACCCTCCGTTTATTAGGGTTGCAGAAAGAGTTGATTATTGGCTTTTGAGCCAAGGGGTTTGGTGTTTTTTCTGAAAAATGCGCATTTTTTGAGGAGTTTTGGGATTTTCTGTGGTTAAAAAATTAAAGGAAAGGGAAAAAAATTTGGCCCATGCCCAATAAGGAAAGTAGAAACTACAAAGCACCATGTGCCATTGATGTAAGAGGTGAATGTCAGCTACAAAGGTGCGTGAGGGGGCCCCCGGACATGTTTTTCCCTGGAAACAGTCACTGCCCAAAATGAAACAAGGGGGGAAAAAGACTATTTTATCTAAAATTTAAATCCCTAATTGGTTGCCTTCTCCGATGGGTCACATTTTCTGCTTTATTGAACAGATGGACGTTGATGTGTCAGGTGAGAAATAGCAGAGAACAAACATACTGCAAGCATTGCTGGAAGAACACAAGCTGGTGGTGGCAACATTATAGTCTGGAGAATTTTTTTGTGGTATTTTCTGGAACCACTCATCCATGTAGAAGGCACTCTCCACCCATATGGGTATGAATCTGTAGAGTGTGGGAGCACTTTACAAGTGGTCTTGATGTGTATATACTATATATTTAATGTAAACGATGATGGTGATGACTATGCATCTTTTATCGAGATACTGGTGCTTCAAGCACTAGTGCCTCATGCCACTTGCAGTCAATCAAGAGGCTGGGAATGGAACCTGGGAAGGAGAAGGAAGGAGCTGCAGGCACATAAAGGAAGCCTGCCACACAAGGCATTTAGTTCAGTTTAGTTGTCTTTAGTGATTAATAGAACTAAGGTGTTCCTGTTGTCAGATTGCAAGTATAAGGTGTCATCTGCCCATCAGCTGACGGTGGAGCAGAAGCAGGCAGAGGGTAATAAGAGCTTAGTGAACCAGCAAACAAGACAGAGGGACATACAGTCGGAGGAAGACAGTACAGGGAGCTGTCAGGTGGAGGAAAAAATAGGGCCTAGTAGGCCTGATTAGATAGTCGCCAGTTACTAGCATTCCTTGATTAACTTATGTCCCAGTCCTTACCGCAAGACTGGGCCGAGCATCAGAGAGACGGAGCAAGCAATCCCTGCTTGACTGTGAACCAATTGCAGGAAGGGCAATTAAGAGTGAAATGTGATAGTTAATTTTGCATAGGAGAATATGCTTCTCTATTTGCTGAGTATGTGCATTTGCTACTATAGTTGCTACCAGTAGTAAAGCCTGCCAGGACCTCAAAGCTGCTGTGTTTTTGTGGTTCTTCCCCACTGGCAGACTACAAATCCCAGCACACCACTAGTAGGCCCACATTACCAACACACGGAACACCTGCATTTACGGTGCCTCCGGCCACTGCCACCTTACAAATCCATTTTTTGCAGATCACAACACCTGTATATTGTCTTCCCTGGGATAGATGACAATATAATGTGACATGTCATATAGCTAGAAATGGTTAAAAGAGCATGACCAAGACTTCCAAGTACTATCCTGGCCCCTGTTTCCCGAGACTTGAACCCAACTGAGCATCTGTGGGACCACTACCATGGTTGTATTAGCTCTTTGGATCCTTCCCTATGCACCCTCCAGCAGTTGTGGGATTCAGTCAGCATGACTCCAGATATCTGTAACAACCTACCAGAACCTTATTGAGTCACTCCCAGCCCATGTGACGGTTGTTTGTGCTGTACACGGTGGTTACTCTGGATATTGGTCATAATAATGTGACTTGACTGTGTATATAAACACATATAACAGCATTTAATAAAATATATTGACATATAACCTTAGATAGTACCAAATAAGCAGTAAATCCCTTTAGAATAACTTGCCACAATTCACTTTTTAGTGCATATATTATCCAACAATGCAATGCTGTATAAACAAAGTTGGGTTACCTCCTAACCCTACAACTAGCCACCTATTTTAAATATAATCTCCATAAACTGAACTATAATACTACAAGTAAGTCCACTGGTAACCAAGCGTGTCCATGCACCAAAAAACTAGTTCATGTCTACGGTATACTCTCATTTTATTGAATGTTTCAGGTCATCAGTTTTGCAGGCTGATCACAGAATTATTAGTATTTCCCATTATGTTAGCATACGGCCGGCATCTGGCCAAACTCAGTCATCGTTTCTTCCTTTTCTGGATCCCACAATATCTTCAATGTTTCAGCTACTCTTTCAGCAATAGCAGTCATCTGTCTGAACTTCAGGGACTATCTTTAGATTTATGAATTATACCTGACAACATTTAGGTCCCTGGTGTTCCCTATCAAGTCAAGGGAAGTTTCATAGTAACATTTTGATTTATTTTAATCTTCTTACCTAGTTCATGTCAGTGTTGGAGATTCAGTGCTGGAGGATCCAAATACAAGGCCTGGTTCAGATCAGTGTTGAAGGTTCCATTTAGAACGTCCATCTCATTTTTCATGGGGAATTCTGGAAAATTATTGATGTCAGGGCAGAAACCCGATAGAAGCATTGTAGTCAATAGGATCTGTTTGGCTCTGAACTAAACTTTTAACGTAAATGTGAAGCAGACCTTACAGTAATATACAGCTCTTCAACAGTACATTCATACAGTGCGCAAATAATAAGACAGTACTATTCCTAAATAATACTGCAACACAGTGCACAGGTACCATTACTATGCAACAGCACATGCAGGGAGAGATCTATGAATTCGCATGTATCATTTTTGTAAGTCGGCGTCGACATACCAGTTCTAAATATAGATATAGAGGAGTGTATAATACAACAAATACAACAGTATGAATGAAAGTGCTATGGGTCAACCATTTTTGGTGCATAAAACTCAATATTGGTGCATAGGATTTATGCGCGAAACTTTGTATGACAGTTTCACACCAAACTTTGCCGCATTAAAACATGTCGTCAGGCTCACATTGCACCAAATTTGGCTGCACGCTTGTTCATATGTCTATAGAACAGACAATATACAACAAAAAATGGTGGAGGCGAATTCATAAATGTCGCCCACAGTGTTCAATATTAATTGTGCTCAGCACACATACCCTAAAATCATCTTAGCTAGATATTGACAGCTTAGGAATGTCTAACATATTTGATAGTGTTTTTTAAGACTGGCCTGCTGCTAAATGCCAACTAGTAAGTGTCAAGAAATCAGTTCAATTTTATGTTACCAAAGGGCCACACAGAAGATGCTTGTGTAGAAAATGACTTTCCTTCATTGATAAATATCCTGAGAAAGAACACAAAAAGTTAACCCAAAAAGATGCAAAAAAATTGCAACTTGTTCCATACGACATGAGTAAAAGTAAATAATTTCTAATGGGTTAATCAACATAACAGTGACATGTAGTGATGATTTGGTGCCATACAGAGCCAGGATGCAGCGCTAACAAAGTGCTTTTATAATAATATTAAAGCTGGGCCATGAAGTAAGTTGAAGAGGAAATGTGACATCTCCGGACATGTCTGTTTTTAGTAAATACCTCTGTTTACTGTGAAATAACAATTCTGGAGCATCGTCTCTTATAAGTCTGTGTTGTGCTGTTACTCTGTTATATATATATATTTCCATACAAAATGTATGGTGAATAGCTATTTTATGAAACCCCACCTCCCTCCAAAAACCAAACAAAAAAACAACCAAACTAGTGAGCACGATCTCCGTTGGAAGAAAAAAAAAATCAATCTCCAGAGGAGAAACGTATTCCTTATCATGAGAGCTGTGAATCTATGGAATAGCTGCATCAGTAGCTGGTCACAGCAGGAACAGGTGAGGGTTCAAGAAAGGCTTAGATAACTGCTTATTACTAAAGAATATTAATACTTATGTAGCCATATAAAACATCTGGATCCAGTCAGATGGAAATTTTGGGATCAGAAATGAAATATTCCTTTAGGGCAGATTGCCTTACGGGTTTTAAAGTCTTCATCAGTAGAGTAAGCAAAGCTTAAAAATTCCCTTCCACTCCTCCCTTCATTCTCATCTTTCCCCACCCTTGATTGAACTTAATGGACATACAGTATGTCTTTTTTTAACCGTTCTGCAAAGTCTGGCATTGTCCAATCAGTGCTGACAGAGAAAGTTTGGGATACACTTCCAATTGGTAGCACCCAGTTGACAGATTCAGTAATACATTTCTAGGCGGACTAACAGAGGAACAGCACAAAACAGATTTATAAGATGAGATGCTCCAGAATTGTTATTTCACGGGGAACCCAAATATGTATTGCAAATAGAAATATTCCAAAACGTCACAGGTCCTGTTTAACAAAGAGCCAGCAAAAAAAGCAAAGAGTAAGCTATGCTTCTTGGAAAAAGGTGGCACATTTCTAAATGTAGAATCTATTAGACGTCTGTCCCTTTGCATATGTTACATCTATGCCCTGATTTTATTATAATACTATGTAGCATGCAAAATAGGAATATGCCATTTACCAATTTGCTGCAATTGTGGCTTTTCTGTATCCTTGATTTTTTCCAGAAGTTTTGTATTTTTTATAATCAATCACATAGGACAAATATTCTTAGTCGTGCATATGGGTGATACAAGAAAATTTCAGGGTCACCAACAAATTCCGCCCCCAATGGTTAATGTTTTATGGTTTTTAGTTTGCTTGTTTTTTATTTCTGTATATATGTAAGTAAAGTGATAGAAGGTGGTTGGGGTCAGCAGGAGACTTCCACCCATCAATAGTAAGTCGACTGGAATTTAATAAGTTACTTTTTGTAGTGTTTTCTGGTAAAAACCTCAAACTAAGACACTTTATTAAATATGTCACCATCGAAATAGACATATCCTCTGTTGCACAGTGACCTTTTAACATTGTCCATTTCCTCTTTCCACATACATCCTTCCCTTTGTCCATCTTCTTCCTGGATCTTGCACTTCGCATTCTTTTTATTTGATATATATTGGAATATTTGTAATATTCATCCATGTAAACATATAACTGGCAATAACCTAAGCAGTAAGGGCAGTATACCGGCCAAGGACTGAATTTAGAAGTATTTAAAATAGAAGATATGTACTGATATATTTATAGACTATACTGTACCGTGTTTCCTGATTTGTGAAGAATGTAAGGTGGCCTTCATGTTTGGAAACACTTCAATTATTATTGTACTGGAAATGGCATAAATAGAAATTCTTTAATTTAACATTATTAGAATTGTTCCATAGAATTACTGGATATCCAATATCAGCATGTTATATGTATTCTTTTAGATATAGGCAATCATAGTAACATAGTAAATAAGTTTGAAAAAAGACACAGGTCCATAGAGTCCAAAGTATAAGCTTACATTGTCAATCTACAGGAAGGCAAAAACCCCTGTGAGGTGGATGCCAATTGCCCTATACTAAAAAATTCCTGCCCGACTCCAACTATGACAATCAAAAAAAAAACCTGGATCAATGACCAGAATCTAGTAACCATAACCTGTAATGTCATATTTTTTAAGAAAGGCATCTTGGTTCTTCTTGAACTTGTTTAAAGAACCATCCATCACAACGGCTTGTGGCAAGATCTATAGTCTTACTATCGTTACCATAAAGAATACGTGTCTATAATGATGGTGAAACCTTTTTTCCTCTATATGGTGCCCTCTTGTCATAACTATAGGCCTAGGTGTAAAAAGGCTATGGCCATAAACACTATAGGACATCCTGTGTGACCACTATGATAGCACAAACAACAGTGATGGAATGCAGATAGCTATAAATTAATAATTTAGTCAAGACTCTCTCAAACAATTATTTGTTAAGTAAACCCGTTATAATAACTTCATAGATTTGGCATCATTATACTCATACACACTGCAATGTTGCAGATAGTCCTAAACTACTCTCCTCAAAATCACCTCCGTAGTGCAGCATAGCGTGCTGCACATGTTTCGCCATGCATTTTGGAATGCTGCTATTGGCCATGTGGTTTTAACATGTAAAACATACATCACACTAAGGTTGCAAAAGATAATAGTGTGGAATGAGCAGCCACCTTGATGAAGTATCAGGACACACCATTTATTGACCCAGTAAAAAAAACTAATTTATGTGTACCTTGGAAAAATGGTTAAAGGGAATCTTTTGCCCCAAATTTTTTTTTTTTTTTTTACCCTTTTTAAATTTAAGCCCCTGATCCATTTTTCTTTTTCCCCTTAACCGTTTTTTTTTTTCCAGATTGTAGATTTCTAATTTTGGGGATCTATATATGGGTGTGGTAAAAACATTCCCCTTTCTTTTCCCCGCTTTTAAAAAAACAGTCCGAGAAATTTATTTACAACAAAACTTTCAAAGTTTGGAGTTTAAAACGATTCTGTCCCCTAGGGCTTCTATAAGAAAAGGGTTTTTGTCATGCTGTGTGGGCCTGGAAGGGAAAACACTGTGCAGGGGGGGTGAGAGGGGGGAGCTGTGACTTTTCGCCTTTGTGAATGGTGGGTTTTTTGGGTTTATTCTATTCACCCCCAGTGTCTTTCCCTTTTATGTAAAACCCTTTTCTTTACTGATAAGGGGGCAGACACTGAAAATCTCCCTCTACAGAACAGGAAGTGTCAGATTAAATTTTTAGGACTAGGGCCAAAGTGGGAAAAATTTCAAAGGGCTTAAGAATCAAAAAAAAATACTTTAAATGATATGTTTAAAAAAAAAAAAAAATTTTCAAAAAATTTCCCAAAAAATGTCTGTCTTTAAATCTATACAATATAAATCTAATTTAAATTTCTCTAAACAGGGCTTTAGGAAAAAGGGGAAAAAAAACCCGCAGGTTTTTTTAGGGGTGGGGGGGTTTTTTTCACAGGCAAAACTGGTACAGGAAAGAAGAAAATCCCTGACGTACTGATTCAGGTTAGGCCACCAGTAATGCCGAGAGATAAGAGAAAAAGGACTTTTCCCTTTCTCCGGGGTAACCGGCAATAAAAGAAGTGACCCCCCTTCCAGAATTTCCCCTGGGTTTCTGGGGCGCACGTCCATCTTTCCGGGAGGAAAATTTTTGGAGTTTAACAGGGGCTGCTTGGGCCCAAAGTTCTGGGGATATAATTTGCCCGAGGGGGCAGGTTTTCCTTTTTCTGATTTTCACGAAGCACGGGGGAGAGCATCAGCCTTTATGTTTTCCCCTCGGTTTGGGGGGCCCGAAGTGGGAAAAGGAAATGAAAACCGCAAGAAAAAAAAGGGCCACCTGGCTTACGAGGATTGAGACGCTGGGGGCCCTCGGAATACTGGAGATTCTTGCGGTTCCCCCGTAAAAATTTAATTGGGTTTACAGTCCCTCCAGGAGATGGCCCATTTTCCAGGGCCAACTTGAAAGGGGTAGCAACCCCTCGAAACCCCCATGGTGTAGTTTTTTTTTCCAAAGGGGAAAAGGGGAAGGGGCTTGGAAAAAAACCCGCACTTGAGAGTCTTGCCCTTGGGACCTTTTTGTGTGAGGACCGCCCCTGCTCCCACGGAAGAGGCATCCACCTCCAAAGAGAAAGGCTTCTCAGGGTCTGGACAAAATAAGAAAGGCGTAAAGGAGAAAGCTGCCTTTAGTTCAGAGAATGCTCTTTCAGCTTGCCAGAGGCCAAAGTCATTTTAATAAGGGCCAAAATTTGTGCCATCAGCGCAGAAAAATAGTGGATGAAGTGCCGATAATAAATGTCGAATCCCAGGGAGCGATGTATAGCCCAGAGGCCGACTGGTCGTGGCCACTGCAAAACAGCAATCAACTTTGCAGGATCCATCTGCAGGCCTTTGTCTGAGACTATGTACCAGAGAAATGGCAGACTGGTTTGGTGGAACAGGCACTTCTCCAACTTGGCTTACAGGTGGTTATTGTGCAGATGTCTCAGAACCTGGTGCACCTGAATCCGATTGGTCTGTGGGTCAGGTGAGAATATCAAGATGTTGTCCAGATAAACAATGACACAGGTGTAAAGGCGGTCCCTCCAGATGTCATTCATGAACTCCTGAAAGGCTGCTGGAGTGTTACACAGACGCAAGGGCATCACCAGTTATTCAAAGTGCCCATCTCAAGTGTTGAAGGCCGTCTTCCACTCATCTCCCTCTTGTATCCTGATGAGGTTATAGGCTCCCTGCAAGCCCAGTTTAGAAAAAACCTTGACTCCTCGGAACCGGTCAAAGAGCCCCGAGATTAATGGTAAAGAATAACTGTTCTTCACAGTGATTTTATTTAGACCGCAATAGTCAATACACAGATGCACTGACCCATCCTTTTTCTCGACGAAGAAGAACCCAGCTCTGGCTGAAGAGGAGAACTTGCTGATAAAACCCTTCTGTAGATTCTTTTGTATATAGGCCGACATGACCTGAGCCTCAGATACTGATAATGGGTACACCCTGCCCTGGGAGGACTAGTGCCCAGCAGCAGGGCAAGTGGGTAGTCGTAAGGCCGACGGGAGGAAGGGTCTCAGCTTGCTTCTCTGAAAACACATCAGCAAAGTCCTGGTATGTTGACTCCAATGTCTGACTTCGCCCGTCTTCCAGTCTAGCCGAGGAAGAGCAGGGCAGCACATAGAACGCAATCTTCTCATTGTGTAAGGCCCCCACGTGAAGAGATACCGGTTCGGTAACGTACTGAATGGGGTCGCTTAGAAGTTCCCCACTGACATAGGAGACCACCAGAGGTGCCACCAGGCGGACCACCGGGAGGCGATACTGAGACACCAGGGAGGATTGGATGAAGTTTCCGGCTGATCCAGAGTCCAGGAAAGCAGAGGTCTGAAACGAAAGTCCTGAATCGGTCAAGACCCGCATCAGCATCATCAGTCGTGGAGAGGGGTGATTCGCATCTAGGGATGCCTCTCCCACATAGCCTAGGTGCGGGAGTTTCCCAGATGCTGAGTATGTTGCGGACAGTCTCTACGAAAATGCTCCAGACTGGCGCAATAAAGGCATAAGTTCTCCATACGATGTTGAGACCACTCTTGCTCTGACAGGTGGGCTCTGTCCACTTGCATGGGCTCCTTCTCAGAAGGCTGTGGAAATGAGGAAAACAGCGGGGCCGAACTGAGTCACGTTCTTGGCGGAGGTCTTCCTGTCTCTCGGCGAAGTGCACATCGATGCGGGTGGCCGAGTAAATAAGCTCACTCAGCGAAGTCAGGAGCTCTCTTGCAGCCAGTGTGTCCTTTACCCTAGAAAGCCTTGGAAAGACCCTTCTTGAATGTAGCGCATGGGGCGGCATAATTCCAGGCTAGCTCCGAGGTCAGGGTCCGGAACTAGACTGCGTAGTCTCCAACCGAAGATTCCCCTTGGCGAAGGTTCAGGATCACTGTTTCGGCAGATGACACACGTGCAGGTTCCTCGAAAACGCTGAGGAATTCTTTTATGAAAGTCTGCAGGTTAGCTGTCACAGGGTCACTTCTGTTCCAGAGGGGTGTGGCCCAAGCCAGGGCCTTCCCGGACAGAAGACTGACTACGAATGCCACCATGGACCGTTCAGTCAGGAATTGGTCGGCCATCAGTTCCACGTACATGAAGCACTGTGTAATAAAGCACCTGCATAGCTTCGGGTCCCCATCGAACTTAGATGGTAACAACAACCGGAGCTTGGGGCCCACAGGCGCCAAAAGGACAGAAGGCGGAGAAGAGGCCACGGGAGGAGACTGTGACTGCTGCTGGGTGGCGAGGAGCTGTTGCATCATGGCGGTCAGCTGGTTCAGTTGTTGCGCCTATTGCGCGATCTGCTGGGATTGCTAGGCAACAATGGTCATGAGATCTGCAACACTTGGCAAAGGTACCTTGGCGGGATCCATGGCCAGATCTAACTGTAACGGCAGGAGTAGAGGACCCTCTTGACCACCGCAAGCAGTGGTATGAGCCACGCCTTAGGAGTGGGGCACGCGCGTCGGCCGGCAGAGGAAGATGAAGGAACAGGAGCGCGTCTAGGGGAGTACCCGCCGGCATAAAGAGTGCTCCTGCAGCCCAACACGCGAGTCGGTTCGCGAGGCCAGTCGTAACACGTCTTAGTCTTGGGTTACGTATTCATACCCCTACCAACCTATCTAACAGCGGTGTACCTAGCTACACTGTAATATAAATCTGAGGGGTACGGGTTATAGTTGTAGCACAGTCTCCGGTGGCCCTGTACCCACTCTCCCACCCAAGGGAAGTTTGTATACAGGTGGGGGACAGTAAGAGAGGAACTATTAAAGTAGGGATTCTAAGATATTTGTGTCCAAATCTGCAGAGACGAATGGTGGCAAGATGTAGAAGAAAAGGGAAAGTGAACGACTCGTCAGAGAGCACAATCTAGGTAAAAATCGCTAAACTAATAAAACTATGTACATTGTGCTAGCTTCACTAGCATATTAGTTAGCACAGAAGGAGATCGCACTATTAGGCCAGGTCCACATCTTTCACATATTCTGTCCAAAATAATAGAAAAAAATAAAAATTATTCTGTTAAAACAACAGACACCAGAATGGAAACCTGACACCATTGATATAATAGAATTAGAATGTAATAGAAGTGGCACTACCCTTGCCAGGGAGATTCTGAACGGAAGTGAACCAGAAGTGAACCAGACCTTAAAGGGGTAATTCATTCTTTTAAAAAAAAGTTGCTTATAGTTGGGGAGGGGCCATGTTCCTACAGATTAGTAATATTGTATAATACACAAAGAAACATGTTTGGATTTCTGTTGTGTATATTATGTTAGTCTTGATATGGATTTTGGTGCTAGATTAGCCTTATCCAATAGGGCTAACCTGCATCCAGGCTTTTCTAAATACAACCCCTGCTCATTCGCCCTATTAGAGCAAATGGAGGTAAAAGACTTGGGTTCCTCTCTACGAGCTAGAGGGGAGAGCTGCCCTTCAAGAGCGGCTCCTGCCCTGGCAGTCTCATGCCACATAGTTAGTACGGTTGAAAGAAGACACGCGTCCATCAAGTTCAACCAAGGGTGGGGAAAATGTGGGTGATGGGAGAGAGACAAAGGGC